>CAMAPF010000017.1:4230000-4449872 GCA_945859915.1 Cuscuta epithymum | reverse complement strand
GAGGTGGCAATGTTTGACTTAATGACTTTGATACCAAATCAGAGTTTCCTCCCATTCATTTTTTTTTTTCATTTATTCGAATGGAACTCTCTTGTTACTAAGAAAGGATCCAAATTCATTCTATAGATATATAGTTCTTGAATAAAATTGATGATCATTTTAGAATTGCAAATGAAACTGAGATTTGTTTGATTTTATCTAACGAAGATCCGCTCATTTGGTCTAAAACTTATTTAAACTAATGAGACCCGAGAAAATGAGACCAGAGTGATATTATTTTGGTTGGGTTTCCCATATGTCCTTGTTTTATTTAGTACTCGTTCGGTCCCTATGTAAAAGTATGAATTGGTTTTCCACACATTTTAAGACAGTGGTGTTGATTGGTACTGTTTGTCACTGTTTAGACATTGTTTTAACACCGTTTTGTACTGTTTTGTTGCCAATAAAAGGAAAGAAGATTTTTTATTCAAAGACAACCCGAAAAGGAAACATATTTTTTTATTTAGGATCAGAAGGAGTAATATACTTGACACATGCATTGCCGTGTCATATAGGAGAAAACCTATAAACGTGTTTTATCTCAAAATAATTTTCAATTTTACTTTTCTGGGCTAACATAAATTAATTTTGTTCTCTGATTTTGAGAGTCCACTCCCCGAAATGTAGCTTTTGTTCGGGTTTTTGTTCCCGTTTCTAAAAACTAGATTTTTTACCCGTGCGTTGCACGGGATGCATATGTTATATGTTTAACCATGTCATTAGATGATATTGGAAATTTAATGAATAGTTTAACTACCTCGGATTTACATATGTTCAGGGGCGTAGATAGGGGTGGGCCAGACCTGGCCCAGTCCAAATTTTAAAAATGTCTTTATTTTTAGTGTAAAAAATTTCGTGTAAAAACATTTTCAAAAATATTCTTTGTACCAGTCCAGTCTGGCCCAGTGTGTTGGCTCCGCCCCTACATATGTTAAAAATTTGGAATGAATTTTTCAGAGCACAAAGTTGGATAAAGTTGGGATCACTTCGTAATAATAAAAATACTTTTCATTAGATATATAAAAATTTTGTTACGTATTTGTGTTTATAAAATATACTTACTCTGTCCCACTAACATTGGGACATGAGGAGGTGACACGGTTATTAAGAAAAGTAAGTTTATGTGATTGATATTGAATTGATAAAGTCAAAATGATTTGGCCACACAAATTTTACCAAATTTGGTAGGAGACAATTTTAGTGGGACTCCCTGAAAAGGAAAAATGGGACAATCTTAGCTGGACGGAGGGAGCAATAACAAATGATTCATGCAATTTATTAGGAACACTAAAAATGATAGTATAACTTTAAAAATCAAAATTTTCACATTATAATTACTAATTGCTAACTATTAATTTACATATTATTGTTTAGAAAAAATGAGCATGAAATCATTAAATATGGAAACGCAAGCTACACCTTGTTATTTTATATTGTTATAGAAGACTATGTTAATTAATAATATAACTATTACTGTACTGCAAGACAATAACAATGATGTTTTTAATTAGACTGAAGTTTTATGATCGGGTCCGCTTAAGTTTGGTTTGATGACCTAAACTGATCTGGTCTGGTAAGTGTCGGATGTATGTATAATTTACTAACTTATTCTGATCCGATCACGTCTATTGTATTTAAATTTGATCTGATTTGGTGTAGTTTCTTTTAATCTGGTGTGGTCTAGCTTATAATTGAAAACATTCAAATCAAAATATTGTAAACGTTCTGATTTTTTTCTTTGCGTTAAGTGAAGTCCCGCCAATTATGTATCACTATTATTATATTATTATATTATAATAAAAATAATAATTATTATCTATCATCATCATCATTATAGATTAATCTGAATTGAAAATATTCCAATTACTCTAATATTCATGTAACTCTTATTTTTTAATGGGTTTGAGGCATTAAATGTCTAATTGGAGGGAAAAACAATGTGTCACACCTTGTTACTTTATATTATTATAGATTTATATTATTATAGATATACTCCGTAACTTTTATAACTATCACTAATTCGAGCATTATCAGTTAATCTCATAAATTATTTTCAAATTGAGATTTAGGGAGCACCTAACTAAAAATAGTTCACTAAAAATTAAATATTGCCGGCCTCTGTTTCGAAAAGGTTGGTCAAATTTCCTTTTTGGATGTCCCAAAATTTTTTTCATTTCCATTTAAAGTAAGGAATATGTGGATAAAGTTAATTCTTTTTTTTTTTTTGCACAAATTTCAACCACACAGTTTTTACTTTATTAATCTACGTGAAAGTCAATTTTTGCCAACCTTTTCGGGATAGAGGGAGTATGTTCATAATGATACGACTTATTCCGCGCATGTGACTTTTGCAGCCCAACATAATTAGGAAGTGTTTGCAAGGACTTCTACTTTTAAG
The DNA here is from genome assembly GCA_945859915.1 of Cuscuta epithymum. Classification (NCBI taxonomy): domain Eukaryota; kingdom Viridiplantae; phylum Streptophyta; class Magnoliopsida; order Solanales; family Convolvulaceae; genus Cuscuta; species Cuscuta epithymum. The sequence goes on along the minus strand of CAMAPF010000017.1, from coordinate 4,447,435 downwards.
AGTTTTTAAAAATGATTATTAATGAAAGTCAGAAAATGTATGAAAAGAAAAGTCATTTTTGAAAACTGAATGTCAAAATGTTTGAAAAAAATTGTCTTTTGGTGTAATACAAAATTGAAAATCATTTAAAAGCATCACTCTTGTATTAACGTTGTACCTATAACTATTTTCCCAAAAAAAAAACGTTTTACCTATAACTATTTAAAAATAAGTATAATTTGTTGTTTGAAATCACTTTTTTTTTAGTTTTTTTCACTAAAAAAAAGCACAAAAATGCTTCTTTAAGCACCTACAAAAACTCCTTTAGAAAAATCGCGATATGCTGCTCTGCTTAAAAACGGCCTTTACTCCCATAGTAAATGACTCCAAGTCTCCAACATACCTTGAGAGTTGAGATCATCCTAGAATCAGTAAGAAATTTCTCATCAGCTGGTGGATGCAAGAATATGATAGTGACCTGACCTCCATCTGCAAATCTCACTTTTACTAACCTATTAACAACAGGGCATCAAAGTTCTCCTTTCAATTTCCTGAGAGAGATAGAGAGATGTCAAGGAGATCTGGGAATTGCTTAAGGTGCTGCTTGGTGATCTTTGCTGTGGTCTCAGCTCTATGTGTATCTGGGCCTGCTCTTTACTGGAAATTCAAGAAAGCTCTAAAGCTCAAAGCTTATTGTACTCCTTGCAAATGTGACTGCTCTCCACCACTTTCCATTCTAGATGTTGCTCCTGGTATAGTTCTTCTCCCCCCCCCCCCCCCCCCCTCTCGCGCAACTAAAGATCCAGTTTTTATTTGTACTGTATCACTTTTAGTTTCTGGGTAGTTTCCAAAATTTAATCTTTTATACATTTGTTATTAGATTTTGCTTCTCTGGGTTCGAGGTACTTGGTTTGCTAGTTGTTCTTTACTGCGTATTACTAGAATTTAGATATTTATGATCTAAAGATTGATTCTTTAGGTCTCTGTGTTGCTCCAAGAGATCAAGATTCAACTTATATGCCCATGCTATTATATTATGTGCCTTAGGTAGCTATTTTGTTATTTTGATATGGGCCATATGGCAGGAAGATTTATTTTCTTTCCAAATATGACAGGATGTATTATTGTTTTATGAATATCAACTGTTTTGGTATGATATGATATCTTTCAATAAAGCCAAATTACTAAAAATAACTATAAGTTGACTTTAATCAAGGGATTTGCAAATATGATGTTCGAGCTAAGTTCCCTAGCTTGCATCAAATGTAAAGCGGATTAGTGTTTTTTTGATAAGCCCTATTTCTGCTAATCAGTAATCATGTGTGTTATTCGGTGAACTAGTTTTGAGAAGTTTTTTAATCCGAAATTTACCAGAGACTATAATGTAGTACATTCCCCTACATTCGACTACTTAGACTCATGTGACTAAGCATATATATTGATACCAAAATACACCTCACTACCCCAAATGACATAACTAAAAACACTTACTGCCTTCTGCCCGATTCAACCACATCGACATCCAAATACACTATCTTCTTCCATTAGCATCATTGTCCACTATTGGACGCTCCCTGCATTTTGCCATTGTTGTCACTGCCTACTATACAAGACTATCTCTCTCCTCCATTATTACATCACTGCCCACCTCTGCAAACTAATTTCTTTTGCCGCAGTTCTATGCGGCAATCATCATCATCATAACTGAGAATCTTACTTATCATAGACACATTTCCTCTTATCACCTTCACTGTACATAAATGCATTGCCAATCATCTTCTGCCATTCATTCTCCCTTAAGAAGTATAGAGCAGAAGAAATTCAAGAAGAACATCATGGTGAGCTATCGTCTTCATTGACCATAAACACTTTCCACAATCATCATCTTCACTGCACATTATACACTGTCATCCATCATTTTCATTCATGTGAAAATGTTGGTACTTGGTAGTCATGGGCGGTGATAAAAGAGATAGTTGACGAAGAAGAAGAAAAAGAATGACATCCATGAAGAAGCAGACATATTTAAAAGGATGTCGCTATTGGGAATGAGAGGGGCGTGTGACATCACAAGCTGGTGGGAGAAAACCTCCCTTGAGCACATGAGTTATCAGGTTATAAGGGCATTTTAGTCCATTAAAAATAATTAATTATATTTACTTAAAAGCATTCTTTAAATAATACCGAATGCGTATTACTTCGGGACTAGAAACAAAGTGATCATACGTAGGGGAACTTGATATGTTATAGTCACATATATAATAATTTTAACATTTTATTTTGATTTGGTGTTCAATTCTGCTTCTGAACTTGCCACATTTTGACTTCATGGTACTTGCTTCTTAACTATGAAATAAACTTTTAGAGCAAAATATAAAATAATATGAAAGATCCAAAAATAACTTGTCCAATAGTCTAGCCGCCTAGGTTTGTCTAACTTTAAGGAGTCCAAAATTCTATTGATCTCTCAATACATCTTAAACAAAAATGTCCTTATTGATAGTTAATAAATCGATTGAAAATTCTAACAGTGACATTTAAGTCTCTGATTCCAAAATCGACCACAGCTCTGAAATTTGTAATTGATGAACTCCCTTTATTTATTGAAAATTGGCCCATTTTATAATAAATAAGGGGTAAGGTATAACATTATCCATCCATCCTAAAACATAGACATGTTTTAAAAAGGTAAGAAGTTGTCAACAAATCAAATATGATAATTTTAGTTAAACCAACACGTACACTGAAAATTATGTGCCATTGGTGAGATTAATGAGAGCCGTAACTTGCCAAAAAAATGAAGAAGTGGTCTATCGTTTAAGTCTGGCTCCAATACAGACAACAGAGGTAGTATTTATTCTTTTATCTGATTGATTCAATGGCTTAATTTCACTATCCAAGGAACATAGTTTTTTCCCCTCTTCTACATAGGCTTGCAGACACTAATCCTCTGTATGGTTGGGTTCTTTTTTACAGGACAGGTGGTATTTATTTTATTACGTTGTTTACTCTTACATTAGTTGGTTGGAAGTGAAGTGAATGCGAGAAGTTATAACGAAATACATGGTTTCGTAGAGGAGATAGTTATTTTCTCATATAACACAGATGAATATCAATAAATTCATAACACCAAATTGACACCCACATTACCACACCAACATGAAAAAAGCCTCAAAGCAAATAAGGCTTAAAAGAATTGTGATGATTTAGAATAATTTCAGCAGTAATTGGGTGCTGCAGAGTTTACATGACTTATTGCTGCACATCATTGCTTATGTGCTGCAGAGTTTACTTAAATGTTTGAATACTCTTATGACTTTTTGAATTTTGCCTCGCAATTGCAAATGTTATTTTGAGTTACTAAATCATACCCCCTATGTCCCAAAATGGTTTGCAGTTTTTATCTTCTTTAACAGCACAGTCCCATTTTATTTGCTAATTTTGAGTATCATTTTTTTTAGCATATTAAGTATTGATTTTGCTATTATAGTATCTTTTTAAAGTTATACATATTACCAATGATGCTTACGCCTTGTAAGGCTAACCTGCTAAAGAAAAATGCCTTAAACCCATTTTATTTAGCCTTTTTAAAACCTTTGTGTATGGCATAAATGCATCATTTAAACTGTACCGTATATATTTATGCATTGTTTCTTACAATGATAATTAAGAGCACAATCTGCATTCTCATGTCTGGTGCTTGTTATACAGGTCTGGCAAATCTTACAGTTAAAGGTAAACAAATGCTTCCACACCCTTTTATCTGAATGAAGATTTCAATTATTCAATCTCATCACTAAGCGGCAAAAAGGGGGAAGATTTTTTCTTCTGGAATCAGCATTGTTGCTGTATTTACTTGCTGATTTCTTCTCTGATTTTTTAATACACTCCATAACAGACTGTGGAAAAGACGACCCGGATCTCAAGGATGAGATGGAGAAGCAGTATGTGGATTTACTATCAGAAGAGTTAAGGCTTCAGGAAGCTGTAGACCGAGAACGCATGCATCGCATGAACATTACAGTGACGGAGGCCAGAAGGTTAGCTTCCGAATACCAAAAGGAGGGCGAGAAGTGTAATATTGCCACTGAAACATGCGAGGTGAGAAGAGAGGGTGCTGAAGTTTTGCTCGCCAAGGAGAAGAAGCTGGCAGCTATGTGGGAGAAAAGAGCACGCCACTTGGGTTGGTCCGGGAATTAAATAGCTGTATTCAGTCTATAGAGTGCTGGTCCTTGTTTTATTTTTCTTATTATTGATATTGTTATTATTGTTCATGGGTATAATTATCTTAAAAGCTATTACCATTGTTGATGGGTATAATCATCTCAAAAGTTAGTCTGCTCAAGGAAACGGCTACAGCACTGAAGCCCAAGCAGATGGAGAACTGGAAGACCACAATTTGCAGTTCGTCCAGTTGTTGTGAAATGTTTTTCGTCTGTATCCTTAATTAATGAATATTCTGTAACATTAGACTTACTGATCTCCTTTGCTGGTGTATTAAAGAGTGTAATATTAATAGATAAATAGCCTACACCTGAAAATGTGTATTCGGCTTTCTACGTTCTGAAATACTGACTTTCCATAGCATGCAACCAATGTGTTACTTTCCTTGTTTCATCTATACAAAAACTCTTTAGTTTATTTTTCACTTGATAATGTTCATTTTTCTAGGAATCCCGCTCAAATTTGGACTATCATGATGGTGATAATGATTATTCTTGTTATAACATGATGGTGTTTATTTTTAGTTGTATGATACTTCAACTGTATGATTATAAGTTTTTTTTTGTAATTATCACGCTTTTATCAAGCACAACTAGAAAATCTACTTTATGCATCTGTAAGGTGAACATAAAAATTTGACTCAACCATCAGTTGAGATACAAATATCAGGTCGCACACTAAATTAGTTTAGGACATGGAAAAAATTATTGACAGTCCTATGTATCTGAAACACCACATAGGGGTGAAAATGTCTTGGGTTTTCCGGTGTGGAAATATGACACTATAAACTCATCATTTCTCTATTTTTCTTCATTCTAACGAGTGAACTTTGAAAATCAATTCCTCATTCACCTGTTATCCATTTTGAGTGTACCACATATCGAATTAAAGCCCTTGATCCAAGGAGAATCTAAAACTAATGCCCAAAATTGACCATTTAATGCAATTTTTAACACATTTTCCAACACCTTCTTAAGAAATGAAACTAGGATGAAACCACACTTCAAGGGCTATCCAAGGATGTCTCAACCACTCCAATTGGATGAGTGTAGCTCCATTATGGGAGAGACAATCTCCTCACCCAATTTGTGCGAAAATTGACATGGTATGGTAGCCCCCTTTGGATGTCATCTGTGTCTTGTGCAGTCCCCTTCAATTTTATCCGTCCAACCTACTCATCTCACTCAAGGAGGTATGGATCTCACTCCATTTGTTATGATAAAATAATGGCTAAAGGGTCAAATAGGTACATGAACTAACTTAAAGTGTTCAATTAGCCCCTTATATAGGAGGTTCTGCCCAGCCGTCACCAATTGGGGCGGTTCCCGGTGGAACTTTTTGATGAATTTTTTTGAACATCTTCTTCATTAAGTCTAGTTTACCCATACCAAATTTAAGCTAAAAATTCAACCGGGAAGGCAGTCAAATGATTTTTTGAAGATAACTGCGCAGTTAAACAACACAGTACATTTTGGAAAATCATTTGACTGCCTTCCCGATTTAATTTTTAGCTGAAATTTGATATGGGTAAACTAGACTTAATGAAGAAGGTGCTCAAAAAATTTCATCAAAAAATTCAACCGGTAACCGCCCCAATTGGCGACAGCCGGGCAGAACCTCCTATATAAGGTGTTAATTGAACACTTTAAGTTAGTTCATGTACCTATTTGACCCTTTACCCTAAAATAATACTCCCTCCGTCCCGCTAAGAACTTCTTACTTTGACCTACACACATATTTAGGAAATAAATTCGACTTTACTGTAGAATACATTGTTTCGACACTGTTTGGCACTGTTTGACACTGTTTTGCACTGTTTGACACTGTTTTGACGTAAGATAACTTTCCATTTAGGAAAATGAGAAGATAATTTTGGGACGGCTAAAAAAGGAAAGTAGGAAGTTCTTACGGGACGGAGGGAGTACTTGAGTAATCCACAACCAAAACAAAACAACAACCCAAACATAGAAGCTTCCTTCATCATTTAATGAACTTCCATCATTTTATATCTCAGGATATGGAAATAATTTAAAAAATATTAATTTGACAAGAATATTGAGAAGTTTTTGAAGGAACTTTATCATATTTTAACCCATATCACAAACCTCTCTTATACACATACGATAACTATTATTCATATTCCCGCGAAGGCGTGAATCCATTCTATATACTCACAACTTCACAAGTAATGCAACCACAAAATACGCTGATCGAGTACCCAAACTTTTTTATCTTTCAATGCGTATAGTAGTAACAAGGAGAATAATAAACCAAATAACCGGCACCATTTTATTTTGGGGCTCAAAAGATCATCATATTTACATTAGTGGCCCTTGTTGGCTTCCCTCCATTTTCAGATCATACTTCAAATCAAAACCCCTCCCCCAAATTCAGTCTCAGAAAAATGTACTGACCCACTTACAGTCTGATCCTAGATTAACTCTTTATGACCATAACCAAGAAATCAGTAGCCTTGGCCGTCGAGGGAAAGTGGATGAAGCCCGGAAAGTGTTTGATGAAATGCCTCATAGGGATGTCGTCTCGTATGCCTCAATGATTAGTATTTATGTTAAGAATAAGGAGCTTGTGAAGGCTGAGAATCTTTACTTTTCCATTCCGGAAAGGAATGTTGTGTCTGAGTCTGCAATGCTTGATGGTTATGCCAAGGCCGGGAGAATGGAGGAGGCTCGGCAAATCTTTGATGGAATGCCCAATAGGAATGTGTACTCTTGGACAAGTTTGGTCTCCGGTTATTTTCAAATTGGAAATGTAGATGAAGCTCGTAGGTTATTTGAGCAGATGCCAGAGAAAAGTGCAGTTTCGTGGACTGTAGCATTGACAGGCTTTGCAAGGAATGGACAAATCGATGAAGCACGTAGCAATTTTGATGAAATGCCCTGTAAAAATGTCATTGCTTGGACTGCCATGATCAGGGCTTATATTGAGAACTGCCAAGTTGATAGAGCGCTCGAACTCTTTAATATAATGCCAGCACGTAATTTACATTCATGGAACATTATGATTCAAGGCTGTTTGGATTATAATATGGTTGATGTGGCTGTGGAACTATTTAATAGAATGCCAAGAAGAAATGAGGTCTCTTGGACCACAATGGTAACTGGTCTAGCACACAACAGGCTGACTGATTTGGCAAGGATGTATTTTGATCAGATGCCGTATAAAGATGTGGCTGCCTGGAATGCTATGATCACTGTTTATTGTGCAGAAGGCCTGATGGACAAAGCTTCCGAGCTTTTTGAATTTATGCCAAATAAGAATCTTATTAGTTGGAATATGATGATTGATGGGTATGCCAAAAGTGGACCTGAGGGTGAAGCCTTAAAGCTTTTTCAATCTATGCTTCGATATGGACTAAGGCCAGACCAAACTACCATTACCAGTGTATTGACATCTTGCAGAAGTTGTCTTGAGTTATTACAGGTTCACCCACTGTCTTTGCTGCTAGGGTTAGAGCATGAGACATCCCTCACTAATGCCCTGATCACCATGTATTCTAGGAATGGAGATCTTACCTCTTCAATGATTTCTTTTGAAAACCTCAAAATGAAGGACATTGTCTCATGGACTGCAATGATACTCGCATATGCTTATCATGGTCTTGCTAATCAAGCATTTCAAACCTTTGCACGAATGCTGAAATCAGGAAAGAAGCCTGATGACATCACATTTGTGGGCGTCTTGTCAGCATGCAGCCATGCAGGTTTGGTGACGAAGGGTCAGAAGATTTTTGATGCCATGGTACATGCCTATGGACTAAAACCAAGAGCCGAGCACTATTGTTGCCTTGTTGACATTTTGGGGAGAGCTCAGCTCCTTGACAAGGCTGTATTGGTGGTCGCACATATCCCACCAGAAGAGCTTGATGGAGCTGTCCTAGGAGCTTTACTTGGTGCGTGCAAGTTGTATGGAGATGCTGCACTGGCAAGACAGATTGGGGACAAACTAATCGAGCTCGAGCCAGGTAGTTCGGGTGGCTATGTACTTTTGGCAAATGCATACGCTGCTTCTGGGAACTGGGACAGTTTTGCACAGGTGCGTAAGAAGATGAAACAGAGGGAAGTAAAAAAAGTGCCTGGGTTCAGTCAAATTGAAGTTAACGGTAAGTGTCATGTGTTTTGTGTGGGAGATAGGTCACATCCTGAAATGAGTGAGATTTATAAAGTGCTGCAAGAGAAGCTTCAGCCTTTGATGCAGGAAACATTTTTACTTTCAAGAGTTCAAGACCCTATCTTTAGTGATGTAATAGTATCAACAAGTTCGGTAAAAGACTTGGAGATCAACGTAGAGGTGGTCCACTAGTAGTTTATTATCTTAAATGCAAAAGTTTGTCAATATTTATATTCGATTAATCACAGTTTGTTTTCTCGAATATTACGTTTTTTATAATAAACATCCAACAATTATCAAAGAAAATTATATTCCAACATATTTGACCAGATCAACAAGCTCTCATTATCTTCATTTTATGATTTTTAGTGGGTCAGCAGTGAGGAAAAGTCCATTCATCCAATATTTACTAATCTACTAAAAACATAATGCACTTAGAAGAACTCTAAAATGAATATACACATATGGCAAGCATGACATGTTTGCTGGCTTCATGTTCCAAAATTGTTGAGGTGTCAAACGAAATGAGAAGAAACGGGTAACTTGTACTTTAAAAGTTTGTAAGATATTTGTACAGCTGCTGAAAAAATTACTCATAAATCTAAGAAAGTAGAGCTTTTTTATCACTCTCAGTCTGCTAGATGAAAGATGAAAGCTGATCCTGGCATCCTCCTTCCCTTGATTCTCTGCTTCCCACACAAACCATTGTCTTTCTCAAGACCCAAATGAGTGTGCATCAAATCCGAATCCAAACTCTCCATCAAATATGTCTCCATTTTGTTCCTGCACTATGGGAGGGTATATCAGAATGCAACTCTTGGAATGTCATTATTATTGCATATTACTACGTATTACTTAACTACTGCTTTCAAATGAGACTTTTTCTTTAACGCTACTATTAAATAAAAAGTCACTTTTATAATTTAAGACATTAAGTGTCAGCAATGCAATTACCAATAGTCAACTGGCATGTTTCCTCTTGGTAACTGTGCTGGTAAATGTTTATGGCCAATTGGTTGTTGATAACTGCATTACTAAAACTTTTGCCCTCAAACTAAAATCTAATTATTTTGTCCAAATGATTTAATTAGTAATATTTAATCATGTTTTTCTTTTAAAGTACCTTATTAAAATGTTACCATAAAGAACTGTGATAAGAACATTGTGGTATAAATAGTGATAAGGAAAAAGGGCATGTATTATTTTATACACCACCACTGCCCGCTCGCCTGCCCACCCAAACGAAATATACTGTGTCCACTACTACAGAAGCAAACAAGGATTTTACTTTCCCGTGTATATAGACTCGATGCTCATTTAACAATGATATTACTAACTTCTGCTACTACTAATTCATTTTTTTTCATAACACACAGACACATCAGCAGATTGCGCGGGGGGGGGGGGGGGGAGCCCCTCCATTTTAACTTATGTATTAGTTTGTATTATTTTTACACTATCCCCTATACTTTCCCTTTTATATATAGCTCAATGCTCATTTAAGAATGATATTTCCAGAGAATCTATACTTCTATAGTTGATGTACCCCCGCCCCAGTAGTACATCATTAAGCTCATACGATAGTTTAACAGCAATCGACTTGAAACTGTTTACACGTTATATGACATATCCATTTAAATGAGCTGTACAAACCATACTGTTTCAGATATATAAAGAGCACTCGCAAGAGACATGGCTGGGAGGAAGAAATACCTGCTTAATTATTGCATCCACTAAATCATCCCAAGATTCATAACTTTGAGAAGGATAAGAAACCTGTTCCTTTGACGAGTTCAAAAGGCTGTCCTCATTTGATCTCAACTTTGAGTCTTGAAAGAGAACTGGAGAGCCTCCATTTGTTGATTGACCAAATACAGAGGTGTCCATCTTTCTGACAAAGACATCATTATTCTGGTCAACGCTCTGGTTTATAATAAATGGCATAAAGTCGTCATTAGCAGGGACTGAGTTGCTAAGAACATCAATGGAGTTGTGATTATTTGCACGCTCTCCCCACAGCAGGCTAGGTACCTGATTACCAGTGAAACCTCCTTCATGATATGGTCTCTGTCCCCTTGAGTCTTCTTCAAAAGGCATAGAAGCTGAGGCAGTGGAAGAATAACTGAGAAGAGGGCTACCCTGTAAACGAGGGCCTGCTGAAGAGTAATTCCATCTCAATTGATTTCCACCGAGCTGCTTCGAAGCGCCTGTGCATAAAAGGTCAGACCTCAAAGAATGTGAGTTTCCTAACCCTCCCTTATTCTTTTCTTGATGGGAGTTCCCTTGAAGGATCGAAGCATTCATTGATCCAGAACCCGTGCATGTGCTGCTACTAACAGCAGATGTAACAAGCCTTGAGCTGCTGAAAGGATTCAGGTCCTGTACACTTGTGCTGAACTTACTGTGTTGCAATTGGTTAAGCTCTAGTGATGGAATTCCAAGAAATGAACCAATTGAGTTTTGGGGATTTGAGTTGAACTTTCCTAGGGGACCAAGGGTGGAGTTGCCCAAAGGTTGGAGGTGGTTCGGTTGGAGCAAACTGAGTGAGTTAAGGTTTTGAAGTCTCACACCAGCAGAAGTATTTAGCCTGCCAAGCAGGCTGCTTGGTGTGTATGAAGACGATGATGATATAGCAGCAGCATGATTATATCTTCCAGGTCCAGTCAGCACTCCAAAATCTCCAAACCCATCCAATGAACTCATACGCGTATTATAAGAAGAATCCTTTCCTCCAAAAGAAGCTGCCATGTTGGCATACGGACTCGGAACCAGACTGATTCTTTTCAAGTATATCCTGTATTTCTGTAAATACACACATATATGTTCAAACTATACTGCCTTATTGGTTACTCCATATAATTTCTTCTGTGAAACTCTTAGTGCTTACTTTAAATGATAGGCCGTGGTCCATTAATGCCAAGAAACAAATTTATATGTAGCAAATATAGTAACAAAAAAAGATACTGAAAATAAGCAAGTGAAATTGGTACCTGGAGATGGCTTGCCACGTTTTCACGGGTAAGCCCTTCAACATTCATCAGTTCAAGAATTCTTTTTGGTACAGCTTCTACATTAAGAAAAAACAGATAAGGAGGATAATAGTTGAAATGAGTTAGTACTACTGGGAGAGAGTATAGGACAATAACAACAACAAAAACACTAATAATAAAAGAAAATTGTTGATATAGTCTTGTAACTTATTACTTATGTTTGTGCCACATTAAGAATGTTTCCTCCAGAATGTACTATTTCCTGTGGAAAGTGAATGTCTTTAATGTTTGGTGCACTCAGGTGGATGTCTTTAATGTAGGCACAACCTTATGTGCAAGTAGTGAAGTTATAGGACTACTGATGAATACATGCACAAATTAGAGGACTATATCAACAAATTTCCCTCATAGTAATAAGCATGATTATTTATGAAGATCAACCGTAACTCACTTTCAATGCCTAATTGGTTCACGGCTGCAACAAACTTCCTGTGAAGTTCAATACACCAAACAACCCTAGCCTTCTTCTGCTTTGAGTCCTCATCTCCATTATCATCACTCTCATCCTCTTCTTGGTCTTCCCTTCTTCTCTTATTATTATTATGATTATGATTATCAATTCTTTCATTGTGGTCAGCAGCAGCAGCACAAGCGGATAGTTGGTCGTCCCCAAGTCCACTTTCCTGATCACTTCCACAATGAGGATCACCACCAGACTTGCAATTATGGGTTTTGGAGGAATCAAACTTCTTTCTTCTGATTACATGTTGCCAAATATTCCTTAGCTCCTCAATCCGCACTGGCTTCACCAAGTAGTCACAAGCCCCGTGACTAACTCCCTTCATCACTTGTCTGGTGTCACCATTTGCTGACAACACTAGTGCCCAGCCGGATTATTGAATTAATAATCTTCATGAATCTCATTTAAAAAAACATTTGTTGTATATTCTATAATAATAAAGGTCCATATTTCATGACCCGGTATATATGATAAGATTGAGGAGTTGTGGTTCTTACTAATGACAGGAAGATCCATCTCAAGACCAATAAGCTCTAGCAGTTTAAAACCATCCATATCAGGCATGTGGACATCGCTGATAACCAGGTCAAATTTGTCTTTGTTTTCTCTCAACATCTTCAGTGCCACTCTTGCTTGATTTGTTACTGTTACTGCATGTCAAAAGAATTACTGCTTCATATACATACATATATGTGTATGTATTTTCACGCATATATATTATATATACCTTGATACTTTCTCAAAAATCTGTCATTGGACGTGGGATGCCTTAACATAGACACCACCTCATTAGAAATACTGATCTGTTTTTTATAACATAGACAAGTACACACCCTCCCTTTACATACCTTTAGAGTGATCATTCAACCTTGAAATATAACCAAATTTCCCTTGCACTTTATAGGGGCAGTAAGGTTTGTAAAGTTTACAGTGGCGCGTTTATGAGTATTTCTATATATATATATATTTTCCATACTACGGAGTATTTAGTTGCAATAGTTTGACCTGCACACGACTTTGACTATTAATATTAATTAATATTAATGAGAATATTGATGGTAATATAATAAAAAATTCTTACTTTGAAAATTCATTTTGAGACATTAATTTTTTTGGATAAAATTATTTTTATTAGATTAATAAATAAAATGTTATCAAAGTCAAATTGTTGCAGCTAATTAAGAATGGTCGTCAGGCATAGTATCTATATTGTTCATCTTTCATTGTTTTCTCCTGTTTAAATGATTTTCCATTACTCTTACAAGTGCTGTGCTGATTTGAGGTTGCATCAATAAAATCATTTTAAATATATGTATATATATAGAGAACATTGAACGACATCAGCAATCAAAAAAGTTGTAATTAACAAGATTTGAACTGTTACAGATTTATTCACTTCACAATTCAGAAGAACTTCAGAGAACCAGATTTAAGAAGAGATAAAAGGCCATTTACATACCATGATACTGGCATTTCATAAGCATGTGTTCCAGCAACTTCAAGCAAATTGGGTCATCATCAACAGCAAGAATACGCATACCCACTGGGAAATCGTCAAAGTCTTCCTCCCCAACGCTGCTACTGACTCCAACTCCAGCAGTCATTTTGCAGTTCAGAAACCCCTGGATTTTATTCAAAAACACAGAAAGGAATTCAGGAACAGCTACTAAAGTCTATCTAGAAAACCCAGTCTCATGTTCCCAAGGAAAAGCCCATAATCATGTGGATGATGAATTCAAAAATATTTGAGACCATAAAAAGATGGGATCAATCATAGGTATTAAATGCCTAGGCGTTGGTTTTTTTGTTTTGCTTCTGTTTCTGTTTCAGTGAAGGCTTTTATTTTGGAATGACGAGGACATAATAGTCGTAGAATGTTTTTCCAAAACAGCAGAAACTACTGTTTTTAGTCACTGGTGTATTTAATTCAGTGCCTGGCCTTTTTGCCTATTTTAAAATGGGAAAAAATACCCATTCAACACAGAAATGCTGTCCAGCAATCGTACTTTACTTTTACATGCGTTACACTGTTAAACTGTTTGTTATGTGGAAGAGAAAAGTGACACACGAGTACGTAGGATATTACCTAATCTGTTTGTATAATTTTTTATTCCATGATTCATTTATTTTAATTCTTTATCAGCCTAGCACGCTATGATGAATCCAAAAAGGAAGGCTACGGTTTCATAGGGAAGATCTTTATTCCGTGTTCCTTCCATATATGTGATACGGTTCCTGTATTTATTTCAAATTCCCCTTATTATTATCATACATACAGATAGAGGAATTACTTCTTCCCTCTCTCATAACTATGTTAAGTTTGATCAGTATGGAAAATAAAAGTAGAAACTGTGTGGTTAATGTTTGCATTAAGGAAAGAAAAATAATAAAACTCCTACTTAATTGATTAAAAGAGACAGTGATAATTTTTTGGACAATATAGAAAGAAAAGATAACAAAATTTTATAGGAGGGAGTATTGTTTACTTCATCCAATTTGCAAGAAATGTATGTAGACAGATGTTAAGACAAAATCTCACTTATTTGATGACTAAGCATCTGTGAAGCTTTCAAGTTCTTACAATTGATGTTTTCTTTTATTTTGAAAATTCGGAAACTTTAAATTCTCGTTTGGGCCTTTTGTGAGTTTAAAAAAACTTCGAAACTCTTTTCCCTAAATAATTAGCTTTTTAGAAACTTTAAGTAGTCACAAAGACACTTGTTATATTACTTATATACTTATTTAAATACAATTGCAACAAGGAAGTGAGTCATCTCGACATTGTTTATTTCAAATTTCAAACGACTTAAACAAACAAAACATTGATTTCGTACAATACAATGGTAGATATAGAGCCCTATTGAAAATGAAAATGGTACATAACATTTGATTTTTTTAAAATGAACACTATACTTATTCATTCTTGGTGTGGATGAGTGTTGGATATTTATGAAAATGTTTGCAAGTGCACCATAATTATTGCTTTCTTGTTTTATCAAACATAAAAGCTTCTCACAGTGAAAACATTATGCATAGAAAATGTTTGTCACATTCTTATTGAAATAGTATTGAGTTAAAATTGCAATAGGGATAATGGAGGAGGCTTCCATGAATAATGAAGGATATTAAATAGAATTTGGGAGTGTGTAGATATAAATATGCAATGTTAAGAAATATCAAAGAATATGAGATTATAAAAGAGATGGTATAAATTAATGAAAATTACAGAATTACCAGCGAATGAAGATGAGGTGCAAATGTTGGATTATTCATGAATAATGATAAGGTGAGATTATTGTACGAAGACCGCTAAAAGATTGGATTATTAATTTTCATTTTCCCTTAATGTTTTTGCTTATTGAATGTTTACAAAAGTTTGATCAGTAACATTTTTAGCGTTCCTCAATTGCTTGGATCACTAATTTGTAATTACAATCTATAAACACAAATATGTAATAAAATATCTATATATCTAATGACAATTACTTTTGTTAGTACGAAGTGATCCCAACTTTGTCGATCTTTGTGTTCAGAAAAATCCATCCCAAATTTTTAACATTTGTAAATCCAAGATGTTCAAACTATTCATTAGATTCTCACTGTCATCTAATGATATAGTTAAACATATAACATATGTATGTATCTCGTCCAATAATTTTATCAAACGGGCTCTTCCAATTCGAGGAGGCGGAGGTTAGTAATAATGTATTTTAGAATATGATTTTCTCCTTGTCCACCTCTAAACACGGACTTTTCTCCTTGACATCTCATCAATGAGACTAAAGGGTTATTGACAATAGATTCCATTATACACTATCTTACGGAGTTACGATTAAGCACGTAAAGTAAAAATATGATTTTCATAAATACGATGGAAAAGTGGGCTTAGTAAAAAATTTATTTTTTGACACCGGGCTTAGTAAAAAGTTGAATTAACAAAGATGCACCTAGATACCTAGTCGTATAGTTTTAATTTGATTTAATGACCAAATCAAATGATTCAAATCGTACCGATAACTTGTTTAATGACCAAACCAAAAGTTAGTGAAAGTCATGAAGTAGATTAGCAAATCGAAACTTATGGCATAGTTAAATAATCATCCAATTAGTTTCAATATTTTCCATTTCAAAAAACAAATTAAAAGTAATTGATGTATAAGTATAACAGTACTGTATAACCCTAAAAACTATTCAAAACAAAGAGTCCCTTTGGTAATAGCCAAATCGGCTGTATTAGTTGGTTCTGTTGAAATTTATAAAGTTCTGGTCGATGTGGTTCTATTGGTTGATTTTGCTGATTTGTGAAAAATAATAATTTAAAATACATTTTATTAAAAAAAATAAAGAAAAAATTATATGAAAAAATAGCTAAAATGGCCCCCTACAGTAACTTCAACCAATACAGTCAGAAAGATAACTTCAACATTACTTTTTCTTATTATCACACAACTGAGCCCTTAAAACCAAAATTTACGTTTTTAGTGAAAAAATTGATTTATAAGCCTGAAAAGCCAAAAATCATGGCTACCAAACGGGCACCGAAAATCTTCTAACCATTTTATAGAAACATACTCTCGAATTTTTGAAGACGTGTATGAGAGTATGAGACTACCCACATAAAACTAGTACAAAATACCTACTACAAGTAGTATATACGTACTACGTATTAGGGGAATAGGGACCAACAAACCGAAAAGTCATTGGAAATTGTGCCTGAATATACGGAGGAGTATTTTTGAACGAGTGCTATTGTGTATAGTATTCGTATAAACTACTCCATACAAAGTTACTCCTTCCAATTTTTGTCAACTTTTCTTTTCTATTTTTTCATACGGAGTACTAATTTTGTTATTTTCCTTTTCAAATAAAAAGAATATATGATTTTTAATACTCTCTCAGTCTCATTTTACTAATCTTACTTTCTTTTTTTTTATTATTCCAAAATAAGTCACATTTCTTTTTTGTGAAAGAAATATGTAATCCACTACATTTCAATTTATTGTACTCAAATATCTACAACTTTTATTTTTTAAACCACTATTAATAATTGTTTCAATAAAAAATAAGACACATAAAATTCTCTTTTTTTTGTAGAATTTCAATCATATCTTTACTTTATTACGGAGTATTTTATGTGCCAATCACCCAATCATTGGCAAAAAATTTAGAGATGAAGGAATATTAGAGAAACTTTTATACTCCGTAGTTTTATTTTATCATGATTTAAATTAGTTCTAGGTGTTTAGTGAAAAATCAGAAGAAAAAAAAAATTATTTGTGAATTGTGACATAGACAGTTCAGCTTAAAAATTGATGTTTTTATCTATACACAAGGGTGTGTACAATAGACATTTAGACAGTGGACTCATGGACATTGGATGGACTAATGAATAGTGTTTCCAAATGGGGGGTGGGTGAGAAACAACAATGCATATATACACAAGCAAGAAAAGGAAAAATCAATTGAGTTATGGACAGAAACTGTCAGTGATGCAAGATCTGTATGTACTTAAATAGCCCTCGCCATTCCTAGCTTCTCAATGAGTTAGATCAAAGCCTAATCAGAAGAAGGTTTCCAGAAGTTAAAATGCCATTTCTTCTGGCCTCAAACAATAACCATCACACGAGCAAAGATCTGGATCAATGCTGATATCTATAAAACAGCCCAAAGAAGCTAGCTTCAATGGCAACTCAAGATTGGATGCAAACCCTAAGTGTATAGAACTGTGACATTCTATCCTTTCAGTCATCTTTTTCCAAACCCTAAGCATCTGTTGTTTTTGGAGTCAGTTAGACTAGGGGCTTGAGTTAGGCGTGGTTTACTTTGTTTGGTGAAGGAGTGCTTCTCCATTGCATTTAAGAATTTGCGCAAGTGCCGGATGTACTCCGGGTATGTCTCCAAGTTGCAATGCCCTCCGCCCTCCACCCACAACGGATCATATTTCTCTTCCGAGAGCTCCCATAAGCGCTTTCCGTGGGAGAAGTCAACAATGTCATCAGCTGTTCCCTGCAAAGCTGCTCTTATCAGGATCTTTTAGTTAGCTGGTGCATATGAGTTTCTTTTGTGTAGCATACCGTTAATAATCATATGCACTAGGGTTGAACAAAAAACAGACTAATCGAAACCGCGACATGAAAAACGACCAAAGCATAGGCTGTTTGGTTTCCAATATAAGGGTTATGCTTTGAACCAAAATCGGAAAAACAGAACAAAACAAACACAAGCTGACTGAAAATAACCAAAACCGGCTAAAGTTATGAGGTTTAGTTTTCCTTTTTGCATTTTACATAACCGAGCAACAAAAAAGAGAGCTGACCAAATAAAGAAAAACACCCCTAAAATATGCTGAAATGAGAGTAAAGCAGTAATCTAATTCTTTTAACTCTGAGCCTCCCACCGAGCACAATAATTTTGGCTGCGCTACCGACTATAATATGTCATAGTAATCAGATATGTTAAGGTGCTAAGGAAAAACAATTCAGCATATGAACCAAGTCTTTTCAAATAATTGCCAGCAGCAACCTTAGAGTAATTTCAGATAAGAAATAGCATCGGGCCAGCAAGGGAAGGGTAAAAATTACTAAATTATTAGGCAAGCCATGGTGTACCTGGCTTACAAGATTATTATGCTATTGCATATTTACTCACAACTGCAGTTAAGATTCACTATAAAGATTTTGGATATGAAAAATCTGGGATGAGTTCTTACATGGATAACCAAAACTGGGCAGTTGACTTGCCGGATTTTGTCTATATTCTGAAAAGAAAAATGCAGCATTCCAAAAAGTCAAAAACAAAGAAAAATAATGTTTCAAAGGTCAAAAAGAAGATATCAATATGAAGGGATTAACTAACTTTAAAAATGTCAAACCGGAATGTCATCTTGACAGGATACAGAACACGTATTCCAGAAAGTATGGCACTATGAAGGACAACAGCTCTCAGCCTCTGTAAACGACAAGCTAAGTGTAACGTGGGTCCACTCCCAACAGATTGGCCGTATAGAATAACATCTTCTTGCTTTATTCCGTACTCACTCTTCAAGCAATCGTACACAGCTTCTATGTCATAGTATGTGTTCAGCTCAGATGGCTGTTATATATATCCAAAACAAAAATTCTTCTCAAGAACAAATGTGTAAGAAATCCAGATCATGCAGGGGAACCTAATAAGTTGGAAATTTTTGTACGAAGTAACAGTTTCCCGAAAAGAGTTGGATAGACTGAAAATGTCCCGTGTCAGATTTTATCCATTTTTGTTCATTCCATATTCAGTACGTCTTTTAGATTTATTAAATTCATGGAAAATCTAAAATCTCTTTGAGCCTTTTGAATGTCAAGTAAGGTGAATAAATCAAGGTGAATATCTATATATCTAATAGAACTTCATGCATTCGCCATTCATTACCTTACCAGTAGATCCACCATATCCCGAATAATCATAGCTGCAAATATGGACATATCATGGTATCAGATGAAGTAATACATTACTTCAAAAACAAATGGAAATAAACAAATGCTACTCAAAAGAATGTCATACATAACACTCAACTTTGACCAAACGCTTCTCCAAATCTTATGAATTAAAAAGCAGATGAATTTACAAGTTCATCTGGAAAAATTAGGTGACATTTTCATATTAATAAAAACAAATGGGAACAGAAGCCAGCATGGAGGTCACAACAATAGGACTTCAATATAATGAAACTTGACCAATTAATATTAAATGGGAAGCAAATGTGATCATCAGCACAAAAAAGTATACAACCAGCTATAATGTCCATATAAGGAAAAGAGAGGAAACAAATCAAACAATAAGCAAATCCAGTCCAAAATACACCAAATATATCCTAGACAGATTTGAATCTACAACTGCAAACATATATCAAAACACTGAATCCGAGTATACAGCAAATCACAAACTCTTCACCCCAACTCCTAGGAAAAAATCTATTTGTTGCACAGAAAGATAGAGAAGTAGGGGCAAAGTTAGCCAAATCCTGACAGACAAGATGTTTTGGTGGGAAAAGTTCATTAATGGCAAACGATTATGACAAAAAACAATCTTATTAAAAACTAAAACTAAAACTAAAACTATGATGTTGTAATGGAAGAAATCATGGAGAGTAGGAGACCTCATTATATTAACACGGAGGTGAGCTCTGAGCTCAAGGAAGAGGCCCGACATCTGCCCCAAATCCGCAGCATTGCCGTGGGAATACAAAACCGTAAACCTCGCGAAAGGGTGCTTCCAGAAGGTGGCCACAATCTTGTTTCCGCCCTTGGTTTCCACCAAATGCACGTCCACGTTTTTGTCCGCCGTCACGCCGCTGAAGCACAGCCGGCCGTCCTCGTCCCTGAAAACGTCGTACGTCGACGGGTCAGGTGGAAAAAATGCAAACTTTGCGGCCACGGTCGACGTCACATTCCCCATTTTCACCCCACCCAACCTCCGCCGTTCTTCCTGGAGGAGATGAAGATTTTTGATTTCTTCCTTGTGGGCGTGTTTTTCCTTAATTTATTTTCTGGGTTTCGTTTGTTTCTTCGAGGGGTTTGTTTTAATAACAAACAAACCGCAGCGAAAGATCCTATCTAAGCGGGGAATGGAGAGATGGTGGAACCAATGTAATGCCCCACAGTTCATTAAAAGCATCTTTGATTCAATAATATTATGCATATACATCAATAATTTTAATTTCAAGTGACTGAATACTCTTTTTTCCACATTTTTTAATGTTTTTTTTCTATGCATATCTTGTCAAATAGAAAGTGATAAATTTTAATTATTGGTTTTTAGATCTATGTAGCATTATTCAAATACAAGTTGCATAGCTGGATGATCCATCTAAAAATCAGTAAGCTAAAGTTTAGTAAAGTAACTAATTAAGTTAGCCCCTAGTTTATTTGACTTTAGCCTTTCACTTTTTAATACCTAAAAGCTAATAGGCGTTGTTTGAATGTCAATTTGACAATTTCTAACAAATTTGATTATTACTTTTGAAAAATATATAGTCGCGTTAAAGAAAAATGGCTTCTAGATCATAAATTCCTGAACAGACTTTTTTCGTACGGCACAATTAAAAGATATGGTCAATTTGGTACCACTATAATCAAATATTGAGCTGTAAAGTGTAAACAAGAAAATATTGAAATATGCCGTGAAAAATTACTAGTTCATATTAATTTTTATAGAAAATGCTCCATTTACCCATATGTAAAAATTAAAAAGTTGTATACGATCTAGAGTGAGTAATCTTCTGGTCAGATATACCTGACCGGAGCTGCCGTCCGGTTACCACATTTTGAGGTGATTCCCGGTGGAATTTGTTGATGAAATTTTTTGAATGTACTCTTTCCGTCCCGTAGAAAAGTTTCCACTTTCTTTTTTTGGACGTCTCATATAAAGGTTCTCATTTTTTTACATCGTGTGACAATTAACAATCTTAAATGTCAATTTAATCATTAAATATTAAAATAATATATCTATAACATCACATTTATCAACACTAACCCATTATATTGCATGTCTATTAAAACTATTTCTCAAAATATACTCCAAATATCTTATTTAATTATTTATTTAATTATTATCTAAATAACTGTGTCGTTTTGACATGAAAATCTTTGAACGGGACGGAGGTAGTACATAACACTTAGGAAAACAAACTTAGACTACTATTACATACTTTATATTAATTATTTGGAGCCCCCACATAAAAGTGAGCACCGGTGTCAAGCACGTATTCCACCTCCTAAAAGACGGTCATTCGAAATATAAACATCATTTTTTATCTTATCATTTTTACATTTATCTTATATATTTTGAATCCTTTTATCTTTCTTATATTTTTTTATCCTTTTTTATTTATACTAGCCAACCTTGAATGTTGTTGTTATGTACTCCGCACTAAATAGGCATAAGTCCTTGCTTTAACTATAAGAACCCTTGATTGTATTTTTATGTATTTGGCACAATGATTTTTAGGAGTTGTTTTGAAATTTTAAAATATTCTTACAAGTTTCATTGAATAGCTACTTATGAGAAAATGTCTCTAACATTTATCAAAGATAACTTTTTCCTTGTAATAAATTTTAGTCGCTAAAATCTAACATCTATTAAAAGGGTAAAAATTATCTTTTCAACTAATAGTGTCAAACGTTAATAATAAAATATTGTACCCTTTATGGCACAAATGTTATTCCAAAGTAATTATGATTTTGCTAAAATAATGCATGTTTTGTACTAGCATACCAAATCCTGTTATTTATAAATATTCTCACATTAAATACTTTTGTTTTTGGAACCAAAAGACATTTAATACTACAGTTTTAAAGGGGTAAACATGTCTATACACAATACTTTTTTTTTTCATATGTACACGTGAACTTCTCTAGAATATCAAATAAATTATGACATATTGAGACTTGAGAGTAACAGTTTTGTCAAAGAGGGTACATCATAGTTTAAAGAAATCTTTTGGTTGATGTGAATTATAAGTTATACAAAGTATTATAACTCTAGGTCTCTAGCTCTTACACTATTTTATTTAAGAGAATGCTGTGTTACCCCAGTAATAAATGAGGATGTCATATTTATAATACTTCGTATAGAATTGGTCTAAAATATTTCTAAAATAAATTTGTTCATAATAATACATCAGTTTTAGCAATTGTAACAATATTAGCCATTTTAGCAATCTAAAAAAACTTTAGCCGAATTTCGGTAACATAGTCAAGTTGACAATCAGTGATCCCTTCATCTATGCAGAATCACATTTTAGCATTAAAAGTAGCTTTCAAGCTGTTAAAGGATATACGGAGTAACATACAAAACAGACAAGGAGCCCGTTTGGAGACCCCTTTTTTCGGCTTATCAGGCTTATCAGCCAGCTTTTTCATCAAACACGTAATTTTTACTTTCGCGTGCTGAATTGTGTAATAAGCACAAAAAGTAAGGTTGAAGTTACTTTTCTGGCTGTATTGGCTGAAATTACTGTAGATGACCATTTTAGCTATTTTTACATGTAATTTTTTCTTTATTTTATTAATAAAATATATTTTTAAAATATTTTTTTCTAGAATCAGCAGAATCAGCCAAAACAGCCACTTCAGCTAGAACTTCATAAATTTAAACAGAAACAGCCAAAACAGCCGATTTTCGTGCTACCAAACGGGCTCTAGATAAGGATCACTAAAGCATTTTGGCCACTTTGCATTGACCGGCTCAAAGCTTGCCCTCACTTTGTGCCAGTGCATGAAGATTGAAGACAAAGATTCTGTTAGCAAAAGTTAGCCAACTATACAAAATTCTAATTACTCGGGAAAGAAAAATAGAAGACTTAACTATGATAGAAAATTGCCAGACTAATTAAGAAACCTAAAGAATGACATAGAGTAATCAGCAGGGCCGGTCCCGAAGAAATGCAGACCCTGTGCGAGAATAAAATTTGGGTCTTTTTTCAAGTTGCAACACAAGCAAATTGTCTTAAAATACAACTTACGAATAAATGTAATGATAAAAATAGTCATTAATAACTTACAATTTATTTATAAAGGTACATTCTTCAAGCATATTTAGATTTACGCAGGGGGATTTTGGGATGGGGCGTAATACTAAATTTTTTTGGGGGGGCCTTCAAAAATCTGGGGCCTGTGCGGTAGCACTGGGCAGCCATGCCCTGGGCCGGCCCTGATAATCAGTATCCCAAAAATGTTTTTCTTTTAGTTCTCCCACATGGAGGGGGGTGTTTGAAAGTAAGGGTTTAATTACATATATCACATTAAGAATCTACCTAGGATGTTTTTACTTGGACTGTAATTTGCCGATCTGGTTTGGTCCGGTTTCTTTGTATTTTTATAACTATTCAAGTCTGGTCTGATCTGGGACGAATTACAGTCCAAGTAAAAACATCCCTAGTTGCCCACCTATATATTAGAAGAGTAATTATAGGAAGGTTAAGCCAATCTTGCATAATTAGCTGCACTAATTACAAGAAGGGGAAATTTGACTTTGCACCCCACTTTTTGGATGATATTGGACTTTGCACCCCATTTTAAAAAAACTTTGATTTTGCACCCCATTTCACTTCAAAATCCTTTGACTTTGCACCCCATTTAGAAAATTTCCTTCACAAATGTTATATGATAGAGTGCAAAGTCAAAGGTTTTTTAAAATGGGGTGCAAAGTTTAATATCACCCAAAAAGTGGGGTACAAAGTCAAATTCTCCCTTACAAGAACCTATTCTTAAATAAATGAAATTAGCTGCATGCTGACAAACTATATAACCAATCTTGCAGCTGAAACTATGGAATGAGATCATTAGATGCCTTCAAAACAAGGAAAGAGTGAAGGACAAAAAAATCTTAAAGATTACTGAAGATAATCCACCTCACAAAGGACACAATAATAGCCCATAAAAATTTGATAAAAACAACCAAAAAGGAAATTATTTTTTTACTTTAATTGATAGTGGTTTAAGGGCAGATGATGAATATATTTGATGTACGAGTTTACATCTAAAAAGAAAAACACAATGTTTCTGCTGTAACTATCTTTTTGCCAAAGCCACATAATAAATTACTTCTTTGTTTTCAAATAATTAGTTGTTTCTCCCAGATTACCCAGTTAACCAAGGATACAATTCTTTCTTTTTGTAAAATGAATAGTTAGATTATTATTTAAAATTCACATACATAGAGATAACACACACAAAAATCATGCATCCCAAAAAATGTAATCAATAGCCAACTAGCCATTAGGTAGATAACTTTGATACAATTAATAAATGGTGATTATGGTAATAAATAAATAGTTTCCACTACAAAGCACAAGGAAGGATTATTTTTCCAAATCCACAATAATCTAACATATACAATACTCTACATTCATAAGGTGCAGTTATGCATCTAAGTTTGCATAATTAACAGTGGTATATGTTAGGCCGTTAAATTAATAAAAATTGAAGACAAAGTCCTGATTCCAAAAATTTATCAAACGTTAGTCCAGAACAATGTTGAAAACTCCGGTGTGCCAAGAATGGTACCATCATTTGGAATCGTGTAAAGCAGTTTGTTCTCTAACATGACGCCAGAAATGCACAAAAACTTTTTCTTGCTTGGGCAGTGAAGTAGTGTTAGCAACAAGTCTGCATTCATTGTATCAATGGAAAACTAAAAATCTCTTTCCCTCCTGAGGGTGTCTGCAGGAAGCTGGAGTAGCTCTCTTATCCCTTCACAAACCTGCATGCAGATCAAGAATATTACTCTCATGGAGTCATGGTAGTCTCCAGTGGTGGAGATACGGAGGGACTGGAGGGGACCTCAGCTCCCCATGAATTTTTATGTACATGTATATGTATTATTATTTGTTAGCAGTAAAAAAACAATTGAAATTTTAAGCTTTGACCCCCTCAATATAATTTTTCAAGTCCCGTTCCCCTAGCATGACATCTCTGGTTGCGCCACCGGTAGTCTCGCTAAAATGCTTTTATAAATAATATTTGTTTGGTCTGGTCCAGTCTAGCGTGTCATCATATATGTAGTATATCATTAGGACTCCGTTTAATTGTAGGAAAATAACTTGAGGGAAATGTTTTGCTAAGAAAAAGTATTTAAAAGGCCACATGAAAATCCAAACAACATTTCCCAGCAAAACGTGTTCCGTGTTTGGTTAGAAACTTAGAATTAAAGGAGCCTAACATGCATTTGATTTTCCTATTGATGAAGCATTGTTTTCGAAACTATTATCTATTAATAGAGTAAGGTAATGCTAAAATGAGATTTATCATAACCTTTTAAATATATATATATATCCTATGATTTACTCAAAAACATTTGCGATGCAATTTTATACGAAGTATAACTCAACCCAATCAGCTCATGTAACCATTTAAATGACAATATGAGCAAATTATGCCATTTCAGTAAAACCCACCTCTACCAAACGAGCTTCAAGGTAATTAGCAGTATAGGGGTGGACAAAAAAAAACCGAAAAACCGAAACCAAAACCAACTGACAAACCGACCGAAACCGAAACCGACTAAAACCGATTAGTCATTGGCGGTTCAGTTTACGGTTTCACCTTTTAGGTTAAAAAACCGACCGAACCAAAACCGATCGACAAAAACATGCTAAAACCGACACCAACTGACCGAAATTAATCGAACCGAAACCGACTCAAGTAGTGCGGTTCGGTTTACGGTTTCACCTTTTCTAAAACCGAAACTGACCAAACCGAACCGACGAACACCCCTGAGCAGTATATATGTTTTGTTACAGTGCTCCAAGATTTATGTCATTATCTATATATCACATACTGTATTTGATTGGAGGGGGGAATGAGATGTTGCAAATATATTTACCATTTTTATCTGTGACTTAATCCCAGCAATTAGGCAAGTATATTCCTCTATTTGCCTGCAATTAGTCATATAAATACTGTTGTAAAAGAAAATGTTACAATCAAAACTACAGTCATTAGATTAAAAAGTTCACCCGGCCAGTTTCTTCTCCCGCGATGAAATATAATCTAGAGCTTCAGACCAAGTGAATTCAACATGAAAGCCGAGTCCGACATCCACAAATATGTGCCTAGTGTCTGGCCTGTTTATTGACAAAGAGCCAATTAAACAACAGCGGCAGCCTGGTGCACAAAGGCATCCCCGCAAGGCGAGGGTCCAGGGAAGGGTCCCACCACGAGGCCAATTAAACCCGCAAAAAATAGCATATAGTACGTAGTACAAAACAGCGAAGCACTTACACATCAGCTTGCATGTAAACTTCAGACCCCAGATTGACCAGTGTCATAAGGTTAGTTACACTATTCTTCTCAAGATTCTCTATGTTTCTTCTCAATTCCGAACTTGACGAAACAAAATATGAGTCAAGGATACCCCAACCAGACAAGGAACAACGTTGACTATTACGTAATACTGTGATAGTCTCCAACTACTACTGCAAATTGCATGAAGAGGAAGAGTGATGAACCTGACTAGCAAATACAATTACAACAACAACAACATCCAAGCTTTAGTCCCAAACGATATTGGGGTCGGCTAACATGAATCGATATATGATATCACCAAAAGGAAAAGAACGAAAATAAAGATTAAAAAAGATAAGCTATTATAAAAAAAGATAATATAAAAGAGATGAATATACATATAAAAGATCAAATAAAAAGGATAAAGTAATATTTATATATAAGGATAAAAATATAAAAGAAAAAGAAAGGGAAAAAAAAAGAGGAGAAAAGATGATACAAGATCACTCTTCCACACGAATACCCGCCCTCCATTTTGCTCTCTCCAAAGCCATACTCTCATCCAATCCAAGAAGAAGCATATCACTTCTGACTCCCCTAACCCATGTCTGTTTGGGCCTTCCTCTCCCTCTCTTCCCTACCTCTTCTCCACACATCTCAACTCGTCTGACAGGTGCATCACTCGGTCTTCTATGCACATGACCAAACCACCGTAGGCGTGACTCCCGCATCTTATCTTCAATAGGTGCTACTCCCACCCTTTGTCTAATTGTCTCATTCCTCACGCGGTCCTTTCTAGTATGCCCACACATCCAACGCAGCATGCGCATCTCTGCCACACTCATCTTTTGAATGTGACAATTACAATGCAAGAAAATATTAAGGATACAATGCCTTTTGCTGATCGAAGACCTTATCCCTGCATAATCATACACACACATACCAAAATGAAATTTAGCAGGAATAAAGGTTAGGGAAAATTAAGCTAGTTTTTGGAGAAGCTTGAAAATTCTTAAAAAACTTTATTGTTATATTACTTATATGTGGAGTATTGACTAATCATTCAGAAATATGTAAACAATATACCCAAATATCCGTTTCATGAAGATCATGGTTTCATATTAACAAGAGTTACCTCATCACCAATCCTAAAAAATATAAATTCACATTTATCTCCAGAAGGAAATGGAAAAGGTAAGGGCCTTGTTAGTTAGAGACCTTTCTGGAGGGATTTCAGTAAAGGGCTTTTTGGAACTTGGAAGGCATTTTATTTTTTATGATGTTAATTATCTGTTTGACCATGTCAAAGTCACACAGCTTATATTGGCAAAGAAAATTTTGGAGGCTTTTTAGCTTAAACATTGTGATTTAGTTGCTTGCAAAGTTATTTAAAGAGAGCCTTTCAAAAAGCTTCTTATTACGTAGTATAACTTATGCATTTATACAACCTGAGCTAAGTGTTATAATCAAACACCTCCACATTAAGAGTTAAGTGAACAGTTGGTACAAGCGATATAAAGAACTAACATCAAACAACTAATATAAAGAACCAAGTCAACTAACAGGTAATGTGCCAAACACCTAATTGACAAACAGGGGGAAGAGATGATAAACTTGATATGTACCGTTCAGCGATAGCATGAATCAGATCTGGTTTTAAACGCCTATCCACAAAGTCTTCATATTGATGTACTTTCTCTTGTTTAGGTGAACCCATTGCAGCCCTTATACTAATAAAAAGAATACCAATCAAATAAACCAATTAGCAAAAAAATAAGATGCATAGTATACACCTTCCTAATATTTAAAGTGTTAGGGACTCTTCACTTTTTTCTATTAAATCCAGTTTGGAGTAAGATGTCTATTGTATATGTAATGATAATTGGATTAATATGCTGTTTAGATATATTTAATTGGTATTATATCAAACTGTGTCGTGCAGAACTGAGTATTTATACTACGGAGTAGTAGTTTCTGAAAGAAAAAAAACAGAAAAATGCTTTCAACGATACTGATAAAAGATTTAAGAAATACTATGTACTATGTAAATTGATAACTGATAAAAGGTCTAAGAAATACTCTATTACTCTGACTCTCCCAACATAAGAATAGTTGAATGAGTGATAATATACTTAAATTAACAGGGCCCATCCTATCGATTTCAAGGCCTGGGGGTGGAAAACATATAGTAGGCTTAATCTTAAAAAAAGTGTAAGAACTTTTTAGTATAAACTAACACGCATAATAATACGTGAAAACCTTTATAATAAGGAAAAGACTTTTAAAATTCATTAAATTATACCACGTACTCCGTAAAGAGAAAGTGTTAAAGAAGTTATGTACGTAACATCTGTTGTTACAGCTCAAATAAAAGGGGAAAAAGATAATGTTGAGTTGTTTGAACCTCGTGGGAAAGAAGAGAAGAATAGCCATAGTAGCTCATTGACTCTACAGCTTTGCAACTATCCGGCTTAGTACTAATAAGTCAATAAAAAATCAAAACAGAAATGTAAATACATGAGGCTTATTGGCTCAAGGCTAAATACTTGAGGGCTAAGTGGAAGCTTTTTGCACGGCTACTTAAGGCTGGCGCCTTACGATCACTCTTTAAACCATGAGCATAGAACTTGGAAATGTGTATCATATAGTCTAAGGAATGCCTCAACATATTACCTGTCCAAAAAAGGTATTGGAATTTTGAAAGAAGGGAATCAAGGAGTGACGAAACAAGCTGCAGGGTCAAAGTTATGAGCAAGCAATGTACTATTTTACATATGTGTGATTAGACTAATTACAACAAATTAATTACATAATAAGGTTTAACAAGTTTTACATAACAAATTTTACTAATTACACCCAAACAGTTTAATTACAAAATCACAATTTATTACACAACCTATAAAAAATATTAAAAAGCTGAATTACTAAAATTCATCAGTAAAAGAGGCGTACCTTCTGAAGCGCACCTCAATGCGCGTACCAGAAGCAGTTTGTTGATGAGTGGATCCTCGGATTCCTATCTCCTCTATCCTCTTTTCCCGAGTCCCAACTCGGCAAGACGATAAGCAACGATCGAAATCCAGAAGCGTGGAGGCGTGAAGCCTGGAGTACGGAAGATTCGAAGACTATAATAGCGCCAATGGCCTCTGGGACTTGGCCCTTGACGTTCGTCGATGTCAATCCAATTGGCTGCTCGGCTGCTCCTTTAGTCCTTTTTCGGCCGCTGAAGTCTCCTTTAGTCTCAGCTTTTCGGAAATCAAGTGTGTGAAGAAGACTAGTAGCCCTTCTTCATCAGTTGTAGTTGGGAATAATGACGTCCCTTCCTCCTAACAAGACAACGAACCTAACTTGTCCTCTCACAAGTCACAAAGAAATACCATTGGTGATGATGATGATGATGATGATGATGATGCTAAAGCCTCGGCGTCCTTCTCCTCATACCTTACGAAGTTGCCGGGACGTCGGACGGCTGGCTTTATTATGGTGGGTAACTTAGCAATCGTGAATAGCAATTGGATAAATAGAAGTAGATAATACGGTTGAAGTTGAAGTTGAATTATTTAAGTCTAAATTATTTAAGAATAAAATATTCTAAATAGATATTAGGCAAATTACTAAATATATTAAGCTCTTACACCTCTCAAACGCGCATGTTGTCTTTTAAATTAAGAATGAAATTGAAAACTAAAAAAACACTTTTAGTAAATTTATCTGTCACCAGAAGATTAGGATGTGCATATTTGACAATAAGATCTCCATGAGCAAGTAGGTTGTTTCTAGGACTTTCAAGAAAGCAGATTAGGACCAAGAAATACAAGAAATCCTGACATAGATCTAGAGCCGGATGACCGATATATGTCGGAGTCGGCTGCCAATATTGTTCACAATTTGGAGACCCCCTGAAGATACCTTGAGCAAGAGCAGCGAATGAAGTGGGTAACGGAGAGGATCCGGACTGACGGCCAACCGGCCCAGTAGAAGATGATGGGATCATGTCAGGGTCGTCGGAGAGAGTGGGACTGGGACAGGCGAAGCACTCTGGAACAGTTGTGCGAGCGGGCCGAACCCTAAAATTCCCCTGCTCAAATTTTAGTCGAATTATCTTATCTTATTCCTAAAAACACTACGTATGAGAGAGAAAAGCATTATGTGAGAGAGGGAAAATTCGAATTTTAGGGTTCGGTCCGCTCGCACAACTGTTCCAGAGTGCTTCGCCTGTCCCAGTCCCACTCTCTCTGACGACCCTGACATGATCACATCATCTTCTGCTGGGCCAGTTGGCCGTCAGTCGGCATCCTCTCTGCTGCCCACTTCATTCGCTGCTCTTGCTCAAGGTATCTTCAGGGGGTCTCCAAATTAAATTGTGAACAATATTGGCAGCCGACTCCGACATATATCAGTCATCCGGCTGTAGATCTATGTCAGGATTTCTTGTATTTCTTGGTCCTAATCCGCTTTCTTGAAAGTTCTAGAAACAACCTACTTGCTCATGGAAATCTTATTGTCAAATATGCACATCCTAATCTTCTGGTGACAGATATATTTACTAAAAGTGTTTTTTTAGTTTGCAATTTCATTCTTAATTTAAAAGACAACATGCGCGTTTGAGAGGTGTAATAGCTTAATATATTTAGTAATTTGTCTAATATCTATTTAGGAATATTTTAGTCCTAAATAATTTAGACTTATATAATTCAATTGCTATTCAACCGTACAATGACTTAGGACACATAGGAGGGTCCGGTCACTGAACATAGCCACACTCTCTGTTTCCCTGCAATTTTATTCTTATTAGAAAAGTTTCCCTGCAATTTTATTCTTATTAGAAAAGGTAAGGTTGAACTAAGTGGCCAACATGAGTGTTCTTATAGAACTTTAGATCTCTTCATCGATGAGGCAGATATGCAAGTTTTTTTTTTTAAAATAAAAAAATGAAAGAGAAATAAATTGACTCAAGAATTGAAATTCGAACAAGTAATACAAAACTGAGGAGTATTAAACTGCTCAAGAATTCAATCACTATACAGTACTAACAGTAGATACCCATTATAAAGCATCAATGAAAAACGCAGTCCTTATTGAATGAGTCAGTCCAGCCGACCGGCTTTCAGTGCTTCCAGTCCGCAACGCCGCACGACGGTGGCAAACTCGCCCAGACGCTCAGAGGCCAAGTCGCCAACTCGCCTGTTTTGCCGCAACCTTTGTCACTCCTCACATCCTTAGATATGTTGGGCTTATTTTTGCAGTCAATTAAATACGAATTTTACCATAATGCCCTCTCAGTTGACGGAAGTAAACGACCAAGGTGAATTAGGACTAAAATTGGCAAAGTGGTGAGACTTGGGGGTGTCTTATGGTCACGTAAAAAGAGCAGGATATGGGTATTGTTATAATAGTCTGGGACTATTTCTGGCATTTCCTCACAAAAAGATGAAATATTCCTACCTATACGTATTTTAGTCATGTAAAATTTATATATGTATGTGACGTTATAGAGAGTTTATAATACGTACATGATAAGAAAAGAAAATCATAAAATATTCCTACCACTCCAAGTTCTCTTTAAGGTAGTTTTTCAAAACTCTAACAATTAAGTTCAATATTTCATTATCCGTTACCAATAATACTAATTATTATTATGTAGCAAATAATAATATTTTTATATATTTTAGTTTTATTTTATTTTTATTATTTGTTGTATGAGTTTATGTTTTTTATATTCACTTATCGTATGCACGGATAATGTGCTAGTAAACAATAAATAATTGAAGTGAGATAAGTAATGTAATACGAGTACTACGTATAACAATATTTGATTTCAATAAAATAAAAATACAACGAACAATATCAATAAACAATGTTTGCCAATATTTATCAAGATAGCTTTAACTTCTATGATTTGGCTTTTATTCACTCATTGAATATTCTACAACGTAACTGACATTGGTCAACTATGACATTTTTTAATTTATTGCAAATGATTGCTACGGATTACAATTTACAAACTGCATGTGGTCCTCACTGAGCCAAGAATATCCATCGTAATAGCCTCAATGTAAATAGCTGCCTACGTCCCACGATTGCTTGGCTGCAAACCAATATGAATAAATACAAATTATATTAATTGTTATAAACTATTAAAATTCAAAAAGTATATATACGTAGATTAATAGATCATACGGAGTACTTCGTACTTCTGTAAGGCGGACTCCGTGTTTTTATAGTACTATACGTATAAATTAGAATAGTACTCCGTCCCGCTAAGATTATCCCATTTTACCTTTTCGGGAAGTCCCACTAAGATTGTCTCATACCAAATTTGGTATAGTTTGTGTGGTTCTAAATCATTCTTATTTTATTCTTACTTTATCAATTTAATATCAACCACACAAACTCATTTTTCTTAATAATCGTGCTACCTTCTCTTGTCCCAATCTTAGTGGGACGGAGGTAGTATTATGCAAAAGTAACCAAAAAGGACAAGAATTACTTATAACAAGTGCTTTAAACGAAAAAGATATTTGCGTAAAAAGAAAAAATATATTAAATCCCTATGTATCTAAAGAGAATATTTATTAGTGTATGTTTTTCTACCATTTTTATTGGATCATGGCCGGCCTTGGTATCAACGAGTACTCGAACTCTTGAAAGCCAAATAGTGTGACAAGATCAGTAAAAAGGGCAACATGCGACTGAGGAACTCTTGCAAAATACTTCGTATGAAACATGATGAGGGCAAAAACCGATCTGATCTTCATTAACTTATAAGGTTGTTTAATAGTTAAAAGAAGTGTATAAGTTGGTCTTATTGTATTGGAAAAGTATTTGGCAAATGAAGTTCCCTTTCACACTTTAATAGTTCATATAATAAGTTTTTGAATGAGAAATGTCCGAGTAGGAGGATCAAAGTTAAAAATTTCATTATACTTAGTATGTTTTATTGCTTATAAATATCTATACACATATATATACATCATAATTTTTTAAGAGATCGAAGCCTCCTCGAGACCCTCCTTGTCTCCACTATTGTGAGCATAATAGCATATAGTTGTCAAATACTACGTATATAAGTTAACGGATAAAACAAATTAAAACAATGAATAATCTATAATTTATTTTCATTTTGGTCGATGAAGATGTAAAAATAAGGGATATTTATATATCGAGTAGCTGGTGTTGGACCGTTTTCAATACAATTTTGCTACTTATACCCACTCTTATCGAGTAAGTGGAAATAGCCCGTTTCTAAAACATGTCTTCTTTATCTGTGTTTCACAAGGTTCATCCATAAAAAAACTGACAAATTTGTACTTCATCTGTTCCAAATTGTTTTGTAAAGTCAACATTTTTTGGTCAACCAATAATAAAAGTCAATGCTACGTATCGATAATTAATTTAATTTTTAATAATTAAAATTCATATATTCAGAAATTACATTAAAATCTCTTCAAAATAGTAAACTCCAAATTAGAATATAATTAAAAATTGACATCTTAATTAAGCAAATAAAATGAAACTGTTTGACCAAGAAAAATCAAATTTGCAAATCAATTTGGGACGGAGGTAATATAAGAATAGATCTAAAAGTGTGTAGCCAAATAATTAAAAAGTCAATCATTGTAAAAGCCTATGCAAAAGTCAAAACATGTATCAGCACAAAATCAATGTTAGGTCAAATTGATCATCAAGCAAAGTTTGCTTTACCTTGTTTAGAAATCACCCACTTGTCGTCACCAACGGCGGACCAGAAGAAGTAACCACGGAGGTTCAGCTGTTTTGCATATTTCACCTTCACGGAGATGGACGTCGGATCGTCGTACCCGATCCACGACGTCCCGGCGGCGGAGTACGCCGATACCGTCACGGCGTCGTAAACCACCGTGGCGTTGTTCTCACTATTAAATCGCTGGATCTCGTTAAATGTCAGAGTTCCGCTCCCAGGGCCGACGTCAACAGCCGGAGCCCCGATGCCGTACGAGCTAGAGTCCTTCAACTTCCATGTCCTTCCGTACAGGGGAAGCCCCATGACGAGCTTACTTCTCAATAGCCCCGCCCTGATCCACTGCCCTAGACCATAGCTGGTGGTAATGTTGCTTTTCGGATCGAACAGGGCGGCGTGGGCTCCGGTCGCCGTCGTGTCCCACGATCCGTGGTAATCGTAGCACATTGCGTTGATCCAGTCCAAATTCGCGTTAATCGCAGCGACAGGGTATGCTCTGTATGACGCCGCACTAGCCAGGAAGAAATCCGCCGAGAAATACACCGCCGCCGTGAGTAATAGCTGGGGTTTCGCCGGAATCGCCTCCTGTCGGACTGCGGCCCGCCAATCGGCCAATAGCAGGGCTAAATCGTCCATTTCCTTCGGGCTTTGAGGCATTTCCCAGTCTAGATCAATCCCATCGAATCCATATGTTCGAGCCACGCTTATGCTAGAGTCGATGAAGATCTTCCTGGTGGAAGCACTTGAAGCCATGCGCGCGAAAATACTCGCGTCCGCGCCACCGCCGCCGACGGAGAACAGAGTCTTCGCCGGCGGGCTCTTTGAGCTGAGGGTGGAGGTGAAGCGGCGGAGCTGATCGGCCGTTGAATTGTCGACGTCGAATTGAAACGTGACACTGTTGGGAACAAGGAACGCATAGTAGACGTGCGTGAACAAGGTCGTGTCTATGGCGGATGGCGGGAAAGTTGTTTCAGCCCAGGAAGGCCAATAAACCCCTTTCACTGGGGAACAAGAAGAAGAAGAAGGATGAGGTTGTAATTTCCTGGCATAACTATTACTGGAACCAAATGAAATCACAATCATATAAATTGCTGTCAAAATGTTTTGGAATTTAGGTCCAGACATAATTCTAAAAATCCCAATTTGTGTATTTTGGAGAATTTTGAATTGAAGGGTGATGTTTGGAGCTGCTGAATATGCACATATATATGGAGGCAGTGGGAATGAAAGCTTCTAAAAAAGGTCAACTTTGAGCATTTCCTACGTTTATGAACACATTTTCAGAAAATGTCAACCCTGTCAATTAACCACGTTTGTGAACAAACTATCATGCTTCAGAATGGGTTGTTTTCATTTTATTTACTTCCTCCAAAATCTGGATGTTTGTATCTGCCTACCTAAAGAAGAACAAGTCTCATAATGGTTTGGTCAAACCAACAATGGTTATCTCTTACTAGGTGTAGTTAGTGGTAGACACATTGCATGACTACCCTCAAATGTGACTTTATCAACATAGATACTACACGGTTGGATAATATATTTTTATATACCAACTTGTATATTTTAGAGAAAGTTACACTAAATACCATTATAATAGGGTCCCTATTATAATGGTTGAGACTAGGACGGTATCCCATGCTAATTAGGTTCAATCCTTATGTGTGCATACTTATAGGACACTATTACACTAAACAATATTTCATTTTTATAGCATAATATTATAGCATTTGTGCATTTAATGCTATAGATTCACACCGTTAATCTTGATTATTACTTTGGAATTGAAAAATAGGCATATAATAACAACAACAAAACCGCTATGGTACTTAAACATGCGCGAACTAAGAAAAAGCGGGGGCAAAAAACGGCGCGTTAGGTTTTTTTGGATACGTAGTAAAAAAAATTAAGCTTTGAACCTCATCTCTTTCATTTTAACCGCTTTTCCTTCCCCGATGTCTCTCGAATGCAAGCTACCGTTCGGTTCTTAATAGTTGTTTCTCAGCCCTGCCATTACAGCGGCTATCGAGCAAGGATCCATTACCGTTTCTGATATGAAGCGGGAAGAGCATGAGACGGGACGGGCTTGAGCCCACCTCCTTCGTGGGCTGGCTGCGGGCAATTTAATAAATTTTAATTGTTTCTTTTATTTTATTTTCTAATTTATTTTGTTTCCTAGTAAGATTTAATTAGGACTTCTATTCTTAT
The DNA here is from genome assembly GCA_945859915.1 of Cuscuta epithymum. Lineage (NCBI taxonomy): Eukaryota > Viridiplantae > Streptophyta > Magnoliopsida > Solanales > Convolvulaceae > Cuscuta > Cuscuta epithymum. Next base: position 4,410,907 of record CAMAPF010000017.1, on the reverse strand, counting down.
TAGAATTAGAGGTTTCCTATTTCTATTTAGTTTCCTAGAATGATTTAATTAAGACTTCTATTAGTGGGCGTGCCTGACCAAAAGTATGCAACAATTCGTGATAATTTGATCTCCAATATTCACTCACTTTACTACTTTAACTATAATTTATAAATTAAATTAAAATATACAACAAAAGGCCAACCCGTACAGCCTCCCACCTAAATAAAGTTTTCTATTAAAGAATGACATGATAAGTAATTTCATGTCATAATCGTCATCACACTTATCCTTCAAAATATTTTCAGTAAACAAAATATAAACAACTTATATGAAAATTATATACAGTTAAAAAATAAGGAGTAATCCTTAACAGTTAATCAAATTTATGGAGAAAGGATTTTAGACTCAACTATTAGTGCATATATCATCAGCCACGGGCATCTTAAGCTGGAGCGTCAGCCATTTGTATTCTAAAAAAATGTCACTTTTTGGTGAGAGAAAGGCAATAAAATTGATTGTATCGGTAACACATTGTTCTCAAAATTATAACTAAAGGTACACTACATGTAGAAGTCATTTAAGATCGATAAGACGGCAAAATGTGAGCCGTGTGGTATGTGCACCCTGACATAAGTCTACAATTTCGCGTTGTAATCGTGGTACATTCATAAATAATAGGGAGTACTACGTACTACATAATGGTTATTATGCAAAAGCAATTTGAATCATATTCTAGCATGTACTTAGGAATTGTTGTCTATCAATTGCACCATGTATGCGCACCACGTTACCAAGCACCTCCCAGGAAAATTCTTAAGGCACAACTTGGGTTACACCCTGGGATACACCCCATTTATTTGCCCTTCACACAGACAAATAAAAGCGTCTCTCTTTCAAGGCCTCAAGCACATCCACGCTCAGCTTCTCCGCTCTGATTCACACCAAAATAACTATCTTCTCAACCAACTGCTGATGCTTACTCTCAACTCCTTCCGCAATCCTGGCTACGCTAAGCTTCTTTTCAGCCAAACCTTAGAACCTAACATCTTTCTATGCAACACTATTATCCGGGGTTTAGTAACCAATGACTGCTTCGATCTTGCCATAGAAGTCTTCAACTCCATGCGCCGAATGAGCTATTTGTCGAACAACTTCACATTCCCTTTTCTTCTGAAATCATGGGCCAGGATTTCAGATTATGAACTGAGGATCAAGCCTCATGGCCTTGTCGTGAAAACTGGGTTTGGTGATGATCCGTTCGTGAGCACCGGGTTGGTTTGTTTCTACGCAAAAATGCGGGTGCTTACAGGATGCGCACAAAGTGTTCGATGGTCTTCCTGAGAAGAATGTGGTTTCTTGCACTTCAATCATGGGTGCATATGTAGCTTTCGGGAGGTTTAGAGAAGCAGTCGATTTGTTCTGCAGGTGAGTGGAGATGGGTTTGGTGCCAGATAGCTTCATCCTTGTTCGGGTACTCTCTGCTTGCGGCCATCTAGCAGATATTGGAACCGGTGAGTGGATACACAGGTATATTTTGGACACTTGTGGTCGAATGAATGTGTTTCTGAGTACTTCTTTGGTGGACATGGCTGAACAACAATCTTTTTCAGTTAGCATCCTTGTCGTACGCCCGTACAGTCAGTGATCAAGAACATTGCAGAAGATATAGTTGTTCTTGTCAAAAGTCTATCAGTCGAAATGTTTTCAGAAAATTCATACATTGATAGAAAGAGGATAAACTCAGAGGCTCAGGAGGATCATGCTAATCCTTTCTATGGGGAATATGCTATCATCTTAGGAAACAACAAACCAATTCATGATGCTGGTTTTTTACCCATTTACCACATGTGGTAAATGGGTAAAGTCTTCCGGCTATGATACCAAATGGGATCCCTTAATTGAGGAGTCATTTATACAAGTTGCAGAAGTACAAGTAGCAGAATTGCAGATATTTGTTGAGTGCAAGATAAGCTGCCACAAGCTTGGCCTACATAATCCATTTAAAGCACCAGAAAAACATCTAAGGTTGGGAGACATCTATGCAAAGACAGCTCATAGCCTATCAGTTCATGAGATTTCTGATTTTTTTCACAAGGTTATTACAGAGGATGGCTCCTAAGAGTTACTAGCAAGCTCTAGGCGAAGTTGTTGTTTGACACAATAATTTTCAGAAAATTTCTATGGTGACCCGGTCTGTTTCCCGGCAAGGTCTTTTGGAGTGCCAGAAAATTATCTAAGACAAGGTAGCCATGGTTTTAGCTGGCTTTATGGTCCTTGGACAATTGTTACTTCCTTTAAATTTGCATCAGAGCCTTCTGATTTTCAGCTGATGGGTGCATTATACAAAGGAAAGAAGCCTAGTCTTAAAGTTGACAGCAGGGTGTGCAGTAGCATGGAACAAATGCTACTTCGGGTTCATGATCGGAGAATACAGTTGGAGATTGTTGAATTCTTAAATTCAAAAAGAGAAACGCGAGTGAAATCAGAGGCAAATGCTATGATGAGGCTGGTTAGGCGTTTTTCATCTAGAGGGCTAGAAGTATGGGAACGTCTGATTCCGCCAACAGCGAGGTACTGGGAAGGTATAAGCGTCGTGTGACACCGCTCCCGAAGGTCCTTGAAAATTTGATTTAAAATTCAAAGTTTATGTATTGGATTTCTGATTTCCAAACATTTGTTAAACGATTAATGTTTTACGTAATTAATGACCGATTATTATACTGTTCGAACTCGTATATTAGTATCGGGCTGGCGAATACTCATTTTGGGCCCAACCTGCTAAAAATAGCAAGTATTCGAGAATGGCGTCCTGGATCCACTCGGGAGTGACCCACACGGCTAGTAGTCCAATAATATGTATGACAAATGTCAAATAAGTGATAGAATGATTAAAGGAGAATACAAATGCCTATAACCCCATCTTTGGCATTATTGAGCTAAATAATGGGAGTAGGATTTTCCTCCTATAATATCCATCAAGTAAATTATTGAGATGAGCCTACACATATTGGAGACCAATAATGTGATGTAGGAAGTTGACTTGTTCTAAATAAATTAGGATGAGTACAAAAAGACATCTTTTGACAAAAGATAAAACAATAGGACCCATCTTCCCATTTTTTTTTTGGAAGTATTGGTAGATATTTTGGACCCCAAAATGTTTGGGATCAATTGGGAACCACTCCACATGCCTTGGTAACATGATTGAGAGCTCTTGTATACTCCCACAACCCCCCATTCGACCCCCCAAAAGAGATAAGAGAGCAAAGGTATCCACACAACTCAAAAGGGAAGGAAGAAGGAGAGCAGTCCGCAGGTTCTTTCTTTAGTGCGAAGCTCATACTGTTCGAGCCATAACTTGAGATTTACTCGTCCAATTAAGGCGTATAAGGTACCAAAAGAAAGCTCTCAAGACGAGGAATCCGTGGAGGTCTGGTTTGCATCAATCGGAGTGGTGGAAGGCTTCCAGATTGTCCGAACAAAACGCAACCTCGCAGAACACAGTTTTGTATTCAAAGTAAGTTTGAATCCAAAACCTTCCTTTTCATTTTCCAAATGATATGAACGATTGGTGGGACTATTATACACTACTAGAAGTGTATAATATGTCCTTATGAAGTTATTTTATTGATGTAAAGGTTAGATACTAACCTAGAGCAAATCTTGGAAAACTAGGAAACGAGTTAACCGGAAAACACCCGTTCTAGGGACTGTTTTCGTGTCATTCGGTTAGGAGTGGAGCTGGCAGCTGGAGGAGGCTGTTTAACACTCATTTCTAAGCAAGGAATCAGTTCTAAATCAACCTTGACCAAAGCCTTGACCATTGAATCAAGAAGGAAAAGTTTAAAGCTCAATTAAGGTGAGGATTGACATCTAATTGCTTACAACTTGTAGGTTAAGCATGAGATTACCTAAATGCTTAAATCATGATTTTTCATGGATTATGATGATTATATATTGATGAAATACTGATATAGTTGCCAAGGAATGAAATTTGAAATGATTTGAGAAGGTATGAATAATATGAGATTAAATGAGTATAAATGAACTATTTTGTGAAATGGGCATTTTGCTCATGTATGATTTATGTGGATACATAAATAAATATTTGTGTATTGAGATTGAATACTTAAGTTGCTGCTACATAATTATAAATATGTAGAGAATTACAAATAATGAGGATAATGGTATGATAACAATAATCTTAATAGTATTGAAATACTAGTTAGTGATTATTGGAACTTGTTGATTAAATTGATCCTAGGGATTGGATTGTATGAAAGGTACTTGAATATAGTTCAAGTGTATATAATAACTTAGTTTGGAACTAAGGTTAAGTTATGGGAAGTCTTTAAGGATGACCCAAAGTAGTTTAATGATATGTCAATTCTAGGCATAGGGTTGCTTGAGAATTGGACCTTAATGCATGGTGATGTAATAGAGCCGAGCTCTAGAATGCATGTAAGGTGTAGACTTGGAGTCTATGTATTGTATAGCTAGAGCCGAGCTCTAGGACTTGCGTGGTGATGTAATAGAGCCGAGCTCTAGAACGCAAGGTAAGGAAATTGACCCGAGGTATATGAATTGTATGGTGATGTAGTAGAGCCGAGCTCTAGAATACAATGTCATGTACTAGGGTTGGACTCTAGGAGTTGTCGTGGCTTATAGCTACGGGGTTGGGAATGGTAATTTCCAAATGAAAACGGGCCCACGGGCCGACTACTTGACTTTTATATAAAGTAAGTATATTTTTAAACGGGGTAACTTAGGGTTACAATCATAATGTACTATCACCCTATTTGAGGGTCTTGTGTTTGAAATACTTGTTGTATATCTATTAGATGCCTGCCACACCAGTACTTTATAGCCGTATAGAGTACTGACCCCTTCGGGGGCGTCCCACCACCATTTCAGGTTGAGGCTAGAGCTTGCATCCTGTGCTCGTTGATCGAGTGATTCCTCGGAGAGAAGACTTGGTTCGTGCTTCCTCCATTCTATTTGAAACATTAATAAATTTGCTCATGGATATTTTATTATAGAGCCTGCGTGCTCATGAATAGCCCTGTGTGGCCCTTTCGTTTTAAACAATGTTTTCCGCTGCTTTATGAATTACTTATTATGTTGTTTATGGATGACTTATGTGTGAATGATATTCATGACGCCTTGTATAATATGAATGTGTTGGATTGCGATTGACTATTCGTATTGTACGGCGGGTTGTTGACGTGTCCGGGGAGGTCCGGGGCGTGACAATTAAGTTGGTATCAGAGCCTTAGTCCATAAACTTCATAATGAAGTCTCAAAATTCTCTTTTTGAAAAGATTTTGAAAACCATGAGCATAGAAGTTTTGTACTTGGAGAGCTTTTGGTACTTGGGTTGCAAGGTCTCTAATTGTTAAGATGGTACCCTTAGCAATTGGTATGGCGGTGACTCGAGCCAAAATGTGTCTTAAGTACCTATCCGTCAATTGACATTTGATACGAGTCTAACGACTCTTTCCAAATTCTTTCAGAAATGGACCGTGGTGGCAGGATTACTAGGAGAAACCCGACCGGCCATGTACCAGTGGAGACTGGACAGGGCAGTCGAAGGACCTCTAGGGCATCTAGAGGAGCTGGCCGTGGAGGCCGATCACAGACCGTGAGTGACGGTCATGTCGACACGGAAAGTGAAACCTACTGGTCCTATGAGGACTCGACCTATCGACCAGAAACTGAACCGGTTGAGACCCCTTATGAAGGGGATGATGATGATGTAAGTGATGAGGAGGAAAATGGCTCCTTAGCACGGATTGAAGCACTACTTCAACAGTACCACCGTGAGCGTGAGGAGAGGAGGGAACGCCGAAGGCGCCGGGCTGGGCAGCCTTCGGGCGGGGCTTCAAGAGGGAGAAGCCATGGCGACTCTAGGGCCCACATTGAACCACATGGGGGTCGGGGTGATGGGGGTCCAATCATAAGGATCTCCAAATACATCAAAGAGGCACGAGACTTGGGGTGCAAACCGTTCGATGGGACGGGTGACATCTCCGTTTCGGCACAATGGATTAAACGGCTGAATGAGGCAGCCCTGGACATGCAACTCACCCCCGAATATAAACTAAGGGTTGCGGTGAGATTGCTTGAAGGTATGGCATCCAAGTGGTGGGATGGGACCAAAGGCAAATATGGCGAGACCGTCACTTGGGAGAATTTCCGACAGGAATTCTTTGCCCAATATTACTCGGATTTTGAGGTGAACAAGAAAGTGAGGGAATACACCCTTCTAACCCAAGGGGGTAACATGACGGTGAGGGAACTTGAGTACAAGTTCAGGGATCTTGCCGATTACATACCTGAGTATGCTTGTGACGAGAACCGGATGGTGAACCACTTCTGGGATGCTCTAGACTTGGAGATACGTGACAGGGCAACACAATTGCCTAACATGACGTTTGCCCAAGTGGTTGACCAAGGGTTGAAAGGAGAGAAGCAATGGGAAGAAAGGAAGAAGAGAGACGCTGAGGAGGCGAAAAAGAGAAAGTGGGAGAGTCATGGCTCCCAAGGTTCCAACAAAAAGTGGAACCACGGAGGAGGATCTTTCCGGGCACCACCGCCACCATATAGGGGGAACCAAGGCCCGAGTGGGCAAGGCGCGAGGTCACAAACCTCAGTGGTAGCTCGTTGCAACAATTGCAAGAAGAACCACTCCGGTAAATGTCGCGACCCCCCTAGATGTTTTCAATGCGGGGATGCCGGGCATTTGAAGGCACATTGTCCACAATTGAGTGGGGCAAGGACATCGGGACCGAGTAGCGGTCCGACGGGTACACGGAATCAAACCGGGGCTTCTCAAGCAAGCCGGGGACACGGGGGGGCAAGTACAAGCAACGCGCCATCCGTGAACCAAGGGAGGACCCAGGCTAGGGTCTATGCGATGACGGAGGCGGATGCTCAAGCTAACCCGGACTCCGTCGCAGGTATTGCCTCTCATATACTAGTGTTTTATCCTTAATTAGTCCATAAATTGAGGATACTAATCGCTAGGATCATTGCACGAGGTTTTGGGGTCGAACCGGGGGATTTCGGGCAACTTCAGGCGGCTGGGACCCAGGCACGATCGTGCCTAAGGCAGACACGATCGTGCCTCCAAGTCAGTAGCTGCCCAGGAAAATTCCCAACCCAGGCACGATCGTGCCTAAGGCAGACACGATCGTGCCTACAAGGCAGTAGCTGCCCAGGTGTTTCTTCAAACCAGGCACGATCGTGCCTAATCCAGACACGATCGTGCCTCCAAATCAGTGGCTCCCCAGGATTTCCCAACCCAGGCACGATCGTGCCTAAGGCAGACACGATCGTGCCTCCAAGGCAGTGGCACCCTGGGCGTTTCCCCAAGCCAGGCACGATCGTGCCTACCCCAGGCACGCCGTGCCTGGCACCCAGATTGCCGAAACCCGATTTTTTCGCATCGTTTTGCGACGTTAAGGCCTCTTCTTGATCCCTAACGTGCGTGTGAACATTGCAACCTTCTATAAATGAGTAGGGAGGGTAGGAAAGATGTCTTACATGGTTCATGAATGTAGGGACACTAAAGATTAACGGGAAGGATGCACGAATCCTTATCGATACCGGAGCGCAACGTTCATTCGTGAGTGAGGCGTTTGCCGAGAGCTTAGAGATGCAATCAATACCAATGACACAAACCTTAATGGTATCAACCCCACTAGGGGAAGACGTTGAAAGAAACAATTACTATCCATCTTGTATGGTGGAAATCGGTGGCCAAACCTTGACGTGTGATTTCGTACCGCTGAGTATGATGGAGTTCGATGCAATCCTAGGGATGGATTGGCTAGAAAAGCATCATGCTAGGGTAGATTGCTACACAAAGGTGTTGGAACTCGAAGGCACACAGGGGGACACCCTACGCTTCGAGGGGGACCGCGGCAAATCAAATAGTTGTATCATATCCGCCGTGAGAGCGAGAAATATGATGAGGAAGGGATGCCACGCATATCTAGCATACGTGGTTGACAAAACCAAAGAGGAAACGAACGTCGATGATGTGAGGGTGGTTTGTAAGTATCCGGATGTCTTCCCTAAAGACCTACCGGGGCTTCCACCTGACAGAGAGATTGAATTTGTGATCGAGGTCGAGCCTGGTACCAAACCAATCTCCATACCGCCATACCGGATGGCACCCGCTGAACTTAACGAGTTGAAAACCCAATTGCAAGAGCTTTTGGATAACGGTTTCATTAGACCAAGCCACTCCCCGTGGGGAGCACCGGTTCTTTTTGTGAAAAAGAAAGATGGGACACTTCGAATGTGCATTGACTATCGTCAACTGAACAAGGTCACAATCAATAATAGGTATCCGTTGCCTAGGATTGATGACTTGTTTGATCAACTACGAGGAGCAACCGTGTTTTCGAAGATTGACTTGAGGTCGGGGTACCATCAATTGAAGATTAAGGAAGATGACATACCAAAGAGTGCTTTCCGCACAAGGTATGGGCATTTTGAGTTCCTTGTTATGTCGTTTGGGTTAACAAACGCCCCGGCGGCATTCATGGACTTGATGAACCGAGTATTCCATAAATACTTGGATCGATTCGTGATTGTGTTCATAGATGACATCTTGATTTACTCAAAGAGTGAAGAAGAGCATGAGGAGCACTTGATACTTGTTCTTGAAACACTACGGGAGAAGCAACTCTATGCCAAATTTTCTAAATGTGAATTTTGGCTAAAGGAGATTGGCTTCCTCGGGCACGTGGTTTCGGGATCGGGGATTGCTGTTGATAACAAGAAGATAGAAGCCATTACTGAATGGGAGAGTGTAACACTTGAGATTTAATATAAACGGATTAATAGTACTACTCATACCAACAGAGGTGCATCTCCTTTTAAGGGAGCTCATCACCTAAGAACTCCAAAGTTAAGCGTGCTTGCACGGGAGTAGTCTTGGGATGGGTGACCCCCTGGGAAGTTTCTCAGGGCGCGCATGAGTGAGGACAAAGTGCGCGGTAAAGGCTCGTGGTGGTTTGTGGGGACAGTACTATTGGTCCGGAGTAACTACCTCGGGTCCTGCGGGGCCGGGGTGTTACAGGTGGTATCAGAGCAACCCCGCGACAGTGTGATGACCCGTTGGATATCGGGCGGGCACTTAGCGGGGGAAGATTCTGGGATTTGATTGAGATTTGAGATTGGTTCAAGGGCGCAACGAGGACGTTGCGATCCTAAGTGGGGGTGATTGTAACACTTGAGATTTAATATAAACGGATTAATAGTACTACTCATACCAACAGAGGTGCATCTCCTTTTAAGGGAGCTCATCACCTAAGAACTCCAAAGTTAAGCGTGCTTGCACGGGAGTAGTCTTGGGATGGGTGACCCCCTGGGAAGTTTCTCAGGGCGCGCATGAGTGAGGACAAAGTGCGCGGTAAAGGCTCGTGGTGGGTTGTGGGGACAGTACTATTGGTCCGGAGTAACTACCTCGGGTCCTGCGGGGCCGGGGTGTTACAGAGAGGCCAAAGAACGTCAAGGAAATTCGTAGTTTCCTTGGATTGGCAGGCTACTATAGAAAGTTCGTGGAGAAGTTCTCTGTTTTGGCATCGCCATTGACGAAGCTCACTCGTAAAGGAGCTAAGTTTGTATGGGATGACAAATGTGAGAAAGGGTTCATGGAACTAAAGAAGAGATTGACCGAGGCACCGGTACTTGCATTACCCAAACAAGGTGTGGGGTACGATGTCTATAGCGATGCGAGCATCCAAGGGCTCGGATGTGTACTGATGCAGAATGGGAGGGTAATCGCCTATGCTTCACGACAATTGAAGAAGCATGAGGTGAATTATCCTACTCATGATTTGGAGCTCGGGGCAGTGGTATTTGCACTGAAGATATGGAGACATTATCTCTACGGGGAGACATGTCACATATACACCGATCACAAGAGCTTGAAGTACGTGTTTACTCAGAAAGAGCTAAACATGAGACAGAGACGGTGGATGGAGCTGATAAAAGACTACCATCTAGTGATAGAGTATCACCCAGGCAAGGCAAACGTGGTGGCAGATGCTTTGAGCCGGAAGAGCTCGTCTGGGACATTGATAACTAATTTGAGGGCATTAAGAGCCCAACTGGAGGTAACCAGCGATGGTGCCTTATTGGCACGATTTGAGGTGAGACCCACTTTACTTGATGAGCTCCGAAAGTCCATCTTAGAGGAGGCTCATTCATCGGCTTATGCCATGCACCCGGGGGGCACGAAAATGTACCGTGATTTGAAGGAAAGTTACTGGTGGTCTGGAATGAAGAGGGAAATAGCCGAGTACATCAGTCGGTGCCTTACTTGTCAACAAGTTAAGGCAGAACATCAGCACCCAGCAGGCTTATTGCAACCACTTTCCATTCCTGAATGGAAGTGGGAACACGTGACTATGGATTTTGTGGTAGGGTTGCCACGGACAATCAGGAACTATGATGCAGTTTGGGTTGTCGTAGATAGGCTCACAAAGAGTGCACACTTCTTGCCTATCAACACTACTTACCCACTTGAGAGGTTAGCCAAATTGTATACGGATGAGATCGTGAGGCTGCATGGGGTCCCAGTGACCATTGTATCTGACAGAGACCCACGATTCACATCACGTTTTTGGCCAAAATTTCAGGAGTCTATGGGAACGAGGTTGAAGTTCAGTACTGCTTTCCACCCACAGACGGATGGGCAGTCTGAAAGAGTCATACAGATCCTAGAAGACATGCTGAGGGCTTGTGCATTGGAGTTCCAGGGAAGTTGGGACAACCACTTAGCACTTGTGGAGTTTGCCTATAACAACAGCTATCAGGCAAGCATCGGCATGCCTCCATACGAGGCATTGTATGGGAGGAGGTGCCGTACACCATTATGCTGGGACGAGGTTGGCATGGCCAAACTCGAGGGTACTGAGTTGGTTGAGGTCACCAAATCAAAGGTGAAGTTGATTCGAGAGAGACTCAAAGCGGCTCAGGATAGACAAAAGAGTTATGCAGATAAGCGTCGAAGAACCTTAGAGTTTAAGGTTGATGACGAGGTATTCTTGAAAGTTTCTCCTTGGAAAGGGATCATTCGGTTCCAAACCCGAGGAAAACTTAACCCACGATATATAGGTCCATTTAGGATTATAGAGAGGATTGGAGCCGTTGCATATCGTCTACAGTTGACTCCTGAGTTAGAGAAGATACATAATGTGTTTCATGTATCCATGCTTAAGAAGTATGTGCATGATCCTTCTCATGTGTTGGAGAAGCCGCCCGTGGAGGTACGTGAAGATTTGAACTATGCCGTGCAACCGGTAAGGGTTATTGACAGAAAAGTGAAGAAACTGAGGAGTAAAGAAGTTCCAATGGTTAAAGTCCTTTGGAAAAGTGACCGGGTCGAAGAAGAGACTTGGGAAACAGAAGCTTTGATGAGGAAACAGTATGCATTCCTATTTGAGTAGAGCTGTGAATTTCGGGGACGAAATTCCTGTTAAGGGGGGGTGAACTTGTGACACCGCTCCCGAAGGTCCTTGAAAATTTGATTTAAAATTCAAAGTTTATGTATTGGATTTCTGATTTCCAAACATTTGTTAAACGATTAATGTTTTACGTAATTAATGACCGATTATTATACTGTTCGAACTCGTATATTAGTATCGGGCTGGCGAATACTCATTTTGGGCCCAACCTGCTAAAAATAGCAAGTATTCGAGAATGGCGTCCTGGATCCACTCGGGAGTGACCCACACGGCTAGTAGTCCAATAATATGTATGACAAATGTCAAATAAGTGATAGAATGATTAAAGGAGAATACAAATGCCTATAACCCCATCTTTGGCATTATTGAGCTAAATAATGGGAGTAGGATTTTCCTCCTATAATATCCATCAAGTAAATTATTGAGATGAGCCTACACATATTGGAGACCAATAATGTGATGTAGGAAGTTGACTTGTTCTAAATAAATTAGGATGAGTACAAAAAGACATCTTTTGACAAAAGATAAAACAATAGGACCCATCTTCCCATTTTTTTTTTGGAAGTATTGGTAGATATTTTGGACCCCAAAATGTTTGGGATCAATTGGGAACCACTCCACATGCCTTGGTAACATGATTGAGAGCTCTTGTATACTCCCACAACCCCCCATTCGACCCCCCAAAAGAGATAAGAGAGCAAAGGTATCCACACAACTCAAAAGGGAAGGAAGAAGGAGAGCAGTCCGCAGGTTCTTTCTTTAGTGCGAAGCTCTTACTGTTCGAGCCATAACTTGAGATTTACTCGTCCAATTAAGGCGTATAAGGTACCAAAAGAAAGCTCTCAAGACGAGGAATCCGTGGAGGTCTGGTTTGCATCAATCGGAGTGGTGGAAGGCTTCCAGATTGTCCGAACAAAACGCAACCTCGCAGAACACAGTTTTGTATTCAAAGTAAGTTTGAATCCAAAACCTTCCTTTTCATTTTCCATTTGATATGAACGATTGGTGGGACTATTATACACTACTAGAAGTGTATAATATGTCCTTATGAAGTTATTTTATTGATGTAAAGGTTAGATACTAACCTAGAGCAAATCTTGGAAAACTAGGAAACGAGTTAACCGGAAAACACCCGTTCTAGGGACTGTTTTCGTGTCATTCGGTTAGGAGTGGAGCTGGCAGCTGGAGGAGGCTGTTTAACACTCATTTCTAAGCAAGGAATCAGTTCTAAATCAACCTTGACCAAAGCCTTGACCATTGGGTCAAGAAGGAAAAGTTTAAAGCTCAATTAAGGTGAGGATTGACATCTAATTGCTTACAACTTGTAGGTTAAGCATGAGATTACCTAAATGCTTAAATCATGATTTTTCATGGATTATGATGATTATATATTGATGAAATACTGATATAGTTGCCAAGGAATGAAATTTGAAATGATTTGAGAAGGTATGAATAATATGAGATTAAATGAGTATAAATGAACTATTTTGTGAAATGGGCATTTTGCTCATGTATGAATTATGTGGATACATAAATAAATATTTGTGTATTGAGATTGAATACTTAAGTTGCTGCTACATAATTATAAATATGTAGAGAATTACAAATAATGAGGATAATGGTATGATAACAATAATCTTAATAGTATTGAAATACTAGTTAGTGATTATTGGAACTTGTTGATTAAATTGATCCTAGGGATTGGATTGTATGAAAGGTACTTGAATATAGTTCAAGTGTATATAATAACTTAGTTTGGAACTAAGGTTAAGTTATGGGAAGTCTTTAAGGATGACCCAAAGTAGTTTAATGATATGTCAATTCTAGGCATAGGGTTGCTTGAGAATTGGACCTTAATGCATGGTGATGTAATAGAGCCGAGCTCTAGAATGCATGTAAGGTGTAGACTTGGAGTCTATGTATTGTATAGCTAGAGCCGAGCTCTAGGACTTGCGTGGTGATGTAATAGAGCCGAGCTCTAGAACGCAAGGTAAGGAAATTGACCCGAGGTATATGAATTGTATGGTGATGTAGTAGAGCCGAGCTCTAGAATACAATGTCATGTACTAGGGTTGGACTCTAGGAGTTGTCGTGGCTTATAGCTACGGGGTTGGGAATGGTAATTTCCAAATGAAAACGGGCCCACGGGCCGACTACTTGACTTTTATATAAAGTAAGTATATTTTTAAACGGGGTAACTTAGGGTTACAATCATAATGTACTATCACCCTATTTGAGGGTCTTGTGTTTGAAATACTTGTTGTATATCTATTAGATGCCTGCCACACCAGTACTTTATAGCCGTATAGAGTACTGACCCCTTCGGGGGCGTCCCACCACCATTTCAGGTTGAGGCTAGAGCTTGCATCCTGTGCTCGTTGATCGAGTGATTCCTCGGAGAGAAGACTTGGTTCGTGCTTCCTCCATTCTATTTGAAACATTAATAAATTTGCTCATGGATATTTTATTATAGAGCCTGCGTGCTCATGAATAGCCCTGTGTGGCCCTTTCGTTTTAAACAATGTTTTCCGCTGCTTTATGAATTACTTATTATGTTGTTTATGGATGACTTATGTGTGAATGATATTCATGACGCCTTGTATAATATGAATGTGTTGGATTGCGATTGACTATTCGTATTGTACGGCGGGTTGTTGACGTGTCCGGGGAGGTCCGGGGCGTGACACGTCGGGCGGAAGAGGAAGCAGAAGATTGTGGTTGTTTTCTATCACCCACCTTGAGGGCAAGGTGGATGTTTAGGGGGAGTATTGTTAGGGACCTACATAGAATAGTAATAAATGAGAGTAAAAATAATATTAGAATGGAGAGTATAAATAGAGGTGGAGGGTAGAATAGAAGGCAGGTTGTTTTGACTCTATGTCTGTACTTAGAAGATTGAGATTACTCTCTCTCTTTGGGGTCTTCGACCATTTGGGGGCTTCGGCCATTGTTGCCTATTCAATAAATGTAGCCTTTTGTGTTATTGATCAATTCTTAGAACTGTTAGTATAATCAGTATTGTTCTAACATGGGTCTTCTATGCGCCTGTACTCATGTTGGCCTTCTAAATGAAGGCTGTCGCTTTTTCGAGAGCATGGTCCAGTTGTATTTCTTGAAACATGACATTCAACATTATGGTTGCATGGTCAATCTTCTCGGGCGGGCAGGCAGGTTAAGGAGGCACATTCCTTAATTACCAGGTTGCCGATGGAGGCTAATGTCGTCATTTGGGGGGTGCTATTAGCCGGGTGCCGGTTATATCGTGACACAAAGTTAGCGGAGCATGTTTTAAAGGAACTGATTAAACTCGAGCCGTGGAATTGTGGTAACTACGTTCTTCTGGCAAACATATACTCAGCCGACCGCAAGTGGAATGATTCAGAAAAGATCCGATCTGATATGAACAAAATGAAGATCCAGAAGCTGCCTGGGTGTAGTTGGATAGAAGTTGGCGGAAAGGTTCACGAATTTCTTTTAGGTGATTGGAGGCACCCAATGTCAGATCAGATTCATGGTAAACTCGGTAAGCTGGAGAAGGGGTTTAGGGAAGCGGGGTACGTTCCAGAAACTGAATACGTTATCTTTGATATCAAAGAGGAGGAGGAGTATTTTATTGGGTGCCATAGTGAGAAGCTTGCGGTTGCGTTTGGCTTAATTAGCAGCACTAAACCTGATGATGTGATCCGGGTGATTAAATATCTTCGTATATGTGGCGATTGCCGCACAACGATCAAATTCATCTCGAAGATCACATCTCGGGAGATTATCATGAGAGACACCAACTGTTTCCATCATTTTGTTGATGGGTCATGCACCTGTGGAGAATATTGGTAGGAAATTCTCTTATCCACAGTCACCATCCATGATGTATGCATATGCCTACAAGTGGTTTGTCATGACCTTTTTGTCACAACCTTGTTAAGGGAACAAGTTTGTGACAGGCTGCTATCATTTTGATAATAAATGGTTTTGTGGCGGAGATCGAAACTTTAGTTTTGTCGGGGGCGGACTTATGCGGCAATGGGAAGTCACCCCATCACATATCTCTGTTCCAATGCAATCAGGTAAATTTAAACTTGATTCTGCCTTTAGCCTTATTGCTTGCCCATTCAGGATTCCAATTATTTAAACTTGAAACACTAAACTGGTTAAGTTGCTCTCCATTATTTAATTGGAAATTTACTGATGTAGGAGTAACCTCTTTTTTTAGGAGTAAAAAATTGGGAAAAGTTTATTCTATCATTTCACTTCAATAATAGACCTCGTTTCTCCCCTTCCTTTCTACTCTTCAAGGTGCAGCAAAATTGGTAAGAAGGTCTAAGTTTTTCCACATGGTTCACGGCGCATAGAGAAGCAAAACCATAGGATGAAAAGTGAAGTTGTCTTGGCCTGCTCTCTCACAGAAATCCTAACAATTCTCTCCCCTCTCAAGAGCCTGATGGCGGTAGTTGTAACAGGAAATCCAGCTTGCAGTATCGTGTAGTGGTAGAAATAATTGAATGAGGGCTACACCCGTATAAACAGAGTGGATATTTGAATTTATTGATGGTGTAATGATGCAAAGCCTAAGTAGGATGCTAATAAGATTACTTTAAACTTTATATGAGTACTTTCAAGCAATAAATGTAGCTATCTTGGATATGAAAGATGTTTTCATGAAGTTAGTATAGTTATGCTTTATTTGTCATTTGGTTGTAGTATAAATTGACTTCCTGAAAATGAGGTATCATAATAGTATAATAGTTGTATGTTGAAAATTGTAATTGTATAATCACATGATTAACCAGTCGCACCCCGGCAGGGTCCAAATGCAGCATTAACAAACTCTTGGCCTGCTGCACCGGGCAAGGACCCCACAGTTGACTTCGTCGCCCAGCTAGAGAGGCAATGGCCGAGATGGAGGCATGACAACAACACACTGGCAGAGCAGCAGCCGTGGCCACCCTCGATCCCGATTTCATAGCACTGTTATACAAGATGGATGACCTACAACAAATTTGTTGGACCTGTTGCTGCTATGTGCAACGTTGCTTCGTCCCCGGCGAGATCTGGACTGGAAGCTTTGTACAGGGAGCTTGTTGTGGCCATTAATGGAGGGCTCACTAGGAACTATGACTGAAGGCACTGCAGAAGAAACAGGCTTCAAACGTCTATTATAACCAATGAGTAAGGTGGAGAAATCGTATGCGATGTCATTCATCTCTTCCAAGAGCTCTCAAGCGGCCATTGATGGCGGACTACCCTGGGGAATCAGGTCCGGAGCAACGGCGTGACCTGGAGCACTGTTGGTGAGACCTGGACAGCCAAAGCCTGATATTGCAGATTGTTCATATTATGTTTTTTTTTTTTGCATTTTCCAGAACAATTTATGTGAATTCTCACTTGACTTTTGCTCAAACTCCCAATGAAAGCATTAAATGATGGATAATAGGATGATCCAAACATATAATAATGGAGAGAAGAAGGAAGAAATATGTGAAAATTGATAAAATAGAAGTTGATAATAACTTCAGCCAATACAACAAGAAAAGTAACTTCAACCATACATTTTCTTACTATTACACAATTCAGCACGCGAAATCAAAAGTTACATGCTTGGTTAAAAGGTTAGCTGACAAGTCCGATAAATCAAAGAGGCTCTTATTGTCATTTCTACTCCTGTGAGTCTGACTCTCATTGTGCATGAAGTCATTAACTTAACATGTTATTATCACAATGCCAATACTTGACAATTTTGAATATTCTCAAAAGCTACTCCGTAGGTTTTTTTTTTTTTATAAAAAGAAATGTAGGGGATTAAATTATGAACTTGAGTTATAAACAAATAATTATATGCTTTAATTGATATGCAACACATATGTTGAATTTTCTGACAATTCATAGCACCAAATTAAAGCTGAAAAAGGCACTTGAAAGCTCCTAAAACCATTTTTAAATAATAGACATTCTTGAAAGAGAGATAGTCATGTTTACTTTCGAGCCATTAAATATATAAGATGGCATAGTCAAATGCTAATACCACATTACCACTGATAGTACGAGTTATCATATCACAAATGATTTCAAACTCATGCTACAAGACCCAGACACTATACACCTTACATCTCAATGCAGTAGAAAAATATGAAAAACAAACAAAACTGCCTATTAGTGGGATCATATCTATACACAAGATAGGAATGACAGCTGGGAGGGGCAAGTAGGCCTGGACTCGGGCCGGGCGGCCCGCCACGGAACCGGCCCGGACCGGTACTGTTTGTACCCGGCCCAGCCCGGCCCGGGAACCGGTCCAAGTGGCGGTTCGGGTCGACCCGGCCCGGTAGACAAACGGTCTGGGCTAGGGCCCTTCAAATGGTGAACCGGCCCGGCCGGGCCCGGGACGTGCCGGGCCTATAAGGACTATTTTTTTAAAAAAAAAATGTTTTAAACATTTGGCAGCAACTAGCCGTTGGGACTGCACCCAAACGGCTCTATAGCCGTTGGAGGGGTAGGAGGGGGGTCCAGGGGGTCCAGGGGTTTTTGGGGGGTGGGGGGTGGGGATACAAAAAACCTATTTATACTCCTATTTTCTATACATTTTTTACATCTCTTCCTACTAGAAAGAGTTGGAGAAGAGGT
This sequence comes from Cuscuta epithymum, assembly GCA_945859915.1. Lineage (NCBI taxonomy): Eukaryota > Viridiplantae > Streptophyta > Magnoliopsida > Solanales > Convolvulaceae > Cuscuta > Cuscuta epithymum. The sequence continues at coordinate 4,392,824 of CAMAPF010000017.1, read as the reverse complement.
GTAAAAATGTATAGAAAATAGGAGTATAAATAGGTTAGTACTTTATTTTATGCCTTATTTAATGAGTTTCATGCACAATATGGCAACGCGACCCCTCCCCCGACACAAACATCTTCATCTAAAGGAAAATCACTTTTTACATATTCATTTGGCAATCTTATGAAAAAAATTAAAACAACTCACGCTACTGAACAAAGCACAGTTAATGAGTTTGCTTTGTATATAAATTATGAGGTTGAGTTTGAAGAAAATGAGGACTTTGACGTTCTAAAGTGGTGGAAGTCAAAAGAAAGAATGTTCCCGATTTTAGCACGGATGGCTAAACAAGTGCTATCAATGCCGGTTTCAACAGTTGCCATGGAACAAGAATTTAGTTCGGCCGGCAACGACCTAACGGCATCTAGAACGAGTTTGAGCATAGAGTCTCTTGAGACGCTTATATGCTACCACGATTGGTTGAAGGCCAGACGTAGAACTCAAGAAATTAGCATCACCCCCTCCCAAGAATTTATGAATGAATCAACCGAGGGTGGCTCTACCTATGCCGGAGATTCTGATTGATTAGTATTTTACAATTTATTATAAAATGTATTTCATGTTTTAATTTTTCCCTCAATTCTCTATTGTAATTTGTAAACTTGTAGTTCATATTTCAAATCAATATACGTTAATTTTTTTTATATGTCACATTTCTCAAATTAATTAATTGGTTACAAGTTACAACTTAGAAAGTTAGAATTAATTATATTATTACTTATTAGAAAATGTATTTCATATTGTATTTTTTGTTCTCAATTCTCAAATGTAATTCCTATTTCACATAAATGCACTTGAAGCTTGTTTTTAATATCCAAAAGATGTATAAATTAATAGAAAAAAAAACAGGCCCGACCCGACCCGGCGGGTGGCCCAGTCCGGGACCCGGGCGGGTAGCCCAGCCCGAACCGGCACCGGCCTAGAGGCCGTATTCTGAAACCATTAAGCTATTCCAAACCAAAACATGAAAAGAACAACCACTGACATCATTTCTTTTTTTTTTTTTTTCGAGCTTCCTTTTGTGAGGAGTCGTGGGCATAGTTCATTGATCAAATTCCACGCCAAAGTGCAGCTAGTTGAGGGTGGAATTCGTATAAAAACATGTAGCTAACACCACCACCATATATCTTATCAAGTAGCATTATAAAAAAACTAATGAAAAAAGGAACTCGTTGCATTTTCAGTTTGTGTTACAGCTTTATGCTGCATTTTTTCATTTTGAGTTTGAAATGATTCTCTTCCCAGATTGCATTTGCTTAGGCTTAAGTTTAAAAAATGAACTTGTGACATTTTCAGGTTGCATTTTGAGTTTGAAATTTAGGACTCCATCCAAATCGGAAACGTTATTAACATGCTTAGTACAAGTATGAGTACATACAGACAACCAACCCAAATGGGGCCTTAAGTATGTCTGGTATTTTCACAATAATTTTATAAGCAACAAAGAACGAAAAAAGAGCAACCCTAACCCTAAGACAATTAACTAAAGAAGCTATACAATTGTTGGAAGAGTTTGTGTCATAATACAAGAGTAAGAAGTTTGAGTTGGAGTCATTTTGGGTTCATAAACAAATTAAATAATCAAAAGATTGCCCTTTTTTGTTAAGATCATAAGTGCAGCCTATGTGAGATTCGAACCCACATTTACGTGTTTACATCACATCGCTCTACCATTTGAGCTAATAGGCTAAAAACTATTATTTAAGTTATTTTAAAATTCAGTTACTAATGAGCTAAGTTTCACCATTTGTGAAGGACACATAAACTAGTTATTTCTATCAACGCAAAAGTAAACTCTTACCAATAAGGGGTGCTTGATATGATCAAACATAGTTATTGTCTTTCTTGGTAGGTAAATCACTTTCTGCTCATTTAGTACTCACCATATCAAAAGCATTTTGAGTTTGGGTAGAATTTGCCAAGCTTGGCTTTAAGACCATACACACACCCCTAATTGGAAAGTAGATGACAAGAAGCCATGCAATTGGATAATCATGATTTGGGTGGGATAGCCTTATTCAGAGGTTCTGTTACCATATACAACTTAGAGGTTTAAAATCATGCACAAACAAGCTTAACAGTTAGGGCAAAACATTTCACCTCGTCGTTTCAATCAAACAATCAAAACTAATGTTTGTTTCTAAGTGCTAAACATCACCGCATTGATGACCAGCCTTAGTGATCGAAGAGCACCATTTTTAGAGCACCATCAACGTACAAGAGAGACGATAGTTGATATCAGATCCACGCATCCATGCCCAAATTCTATCGTGAATTCGATCCATAAACCCGATAACCTCTGATCAATCCCTGAAATGTACCACATACAATTCTACGAAAATGCAATGGATGATAGGTGGGACACACATCAATGCCAAATCCTAAATGTATTTTTAAAAGCACGCACACACAAACTACATACAAAGATTTGTTCAAAATTTAAAACATCGATGCCAAATCCTAAATGTGTGCCGTTGTTAACCACAAAAGATACAATACATGGAAAACCACATGACACATGGAAAAATGAAAATTCACACTAACTGATTCACAATAAAAATGCAAATCAAAATTAGGAATCATAACTTTAACATAGAGTTTGATCATAATTGGTGATACACCTTTAAATTAGAGATGATACACCTACCTTGGATTGTGTCGCTGCCATGAAATTAGAGATAAAGATGTCCGACTTTCGTTTCTCTGACCCTAGTTTCCCTGGTTTCTTCATCTCCCAGACGCCGCTCTCTCGCTGCCTTTGCTTCCCAGACGCAGCTTGAACGGTTCGTTTCTAGTTGCCTTCGCCTCCTAGACGCGGCTCGAACGGTTCGTCTCCTTGCCGACGCAGCTTGACCTTCTCTTGCTACTCGCTGCGATAACACAAATGAACTGATCGGGGATGAAGAAGGACCTACTTGCAAACAAACACATTTTTTAATAAAAAAGGTGACCTGGACAGACTTACCAATAAAATGGAGCCAACTGTTGAATGCACCGAAACATTCCATAATTTGGATGCACCGTAAAATTTTCCAAAAATTAATTAAAGGAGTGCACTTGTTAGAAAGTAAATGAATGATATGGATAAAAAGGAAACGATGGAGCCAAGAGAGGTTTGTAGTCTTCAACAGTTCAAGCCAATGCATTTCAACACTTCAACTATAAAACCTCCCATGTAGTAACATATACTATGAACCAAACATACAACATTCAGCATGAATTTTTTCTAACAGCTTTATCACACTCTTCAACTATAAAACCTCCCATGTAGTAACATATACTATGAACAAAACATACAACTTTCAGCATGAATTTTTTTCTAACAGCTTTATCACATTTGCGGGTTTGCCCGTAACCGGACCGGATTGTGTAAACAAATTGCCGAGAGAATGTACCGTTGGGCATTTGGGGTTTGAATACGCAAATGATTTCTTGTAATTGTTCTCCAACCCCCATTTTCACGATGTTCATGGCGGGGGTGGGGGTAGGGGAACTGCACCATTGAAACTTCTTTCATTGGCAGGTCTTGATTTATCTGTGCATCAATGTCCTCTGCGTTTACTTCCGGGATCCTTGCACTGCTATGTATGATTTCCAAACACATATGTCCCCAATCATTTTGTTTTTTGACTAGGTCACCAGGCAGATCCTTCCAAGCAAAGTAATTTCTTGTGATTTGCTCTCGGATTGAATTGAATCTGATAGCTTCTGACGACATTTGGATCAGAACAAGAATAGCCGAGGCAAGCTGATAAACTCCCCCCTTTCCACGAGGGTGACCATTAAAAGTTGAAAGGAGCATCACGGTTCCTTCCAGTGCATCTTTACCAAAATTCGCCTGCTCCTGCCATATCTGAGTAATTTTCCCCAAACAGAAGCTTCTTGATATCTCGATAGTCGTGAAACACTAAGCCTGCTCCTGCCATATCGAGTACTCTGCGATTATGGGGGTTGCTAGGCGTTTGGAGAAAACTAATTTGGTCTGAATGTTGGTAAAGATGCACTGGAAGGAGCCGTGATGCTCCTTTCAACTTTTAATGGTCACCCTCGTGGAAAGGGGGGAGTTTATCAGCTTGCCTCGGTTATTCTTGTTCTGATCCAAATGTCGTCAGAAGCTATCAGATTCAATTCAATCCGAGAGCAAATCACAAGAAATTACTTTGCTTGGAAGGATCTGCCTGGTGACCTAGTCAAAATACAAAATGATTGGGAACATATGTGTTTGGAAATCATACAGAGCAGTGCAAGGATCCCGGAAGTAAACGCAGAGGACATTGATGCACAGATAAATCAAGACCTGCCAATGAAAGAAGTTTCAATGGTGCAATTCCCCCGCCCCCGCCCCCGCCCCCGCCATGAACACCGTGAAAATGGGGGTTGGAGAACAATTATAAGAAATCATCTGCGTATTCAAACCCCAAATGGCCAACGGTACATTCCCTCGGCAATTTGTTTACACAATCCGGTCCGGTTACGGGCAACCCCGCAAATGTGATAAAGCTGTTAGAAAAAATTCATGCTAAAAGTTGTATGTTTTGTTCATAGTTGTTAAGGTATTGGCCCTGCATTTTCCTTAAGCCCAATTCACTTAAGGTTGAACCCAGCCCATGTTGATGTCCAAATTGTTTGCACCGGCTCTCTGTTTCGTAATCTTCCACCTTCAGCGATTACTTTCATTCCCTGGAGTTTACCGATTCTTGCCGTTTCTTCCTTTGGTAAGTTATCATCTACAGCAGTGTGCTTGGCCTATTTAATCTTGTATTATTTCTTTCTGCCGTGGGTTTTTTTTGGAACGGGCAGCAACCCTATTTCGCTGAACCAGTTCTTCCCTCTCTTTGTGGGTTTCGCTGGACGTATTTTGGCCGGAATTTGCCTAGAGGTTGTTGCCCACTTCTTCCCTTTCGATTTTAGTGGTGGATTATCATCCTTTGTGGATGTAATTGGTGAGACCTGAGCTGGATTCAAGTTCTAACAGTGGTATCAGAGCGAGCCACCGCGTCGCCGCCGTACGCCGCCGTCCAGGGGTCGCCGGAGGTCCAGGAGTGTCGCCGGAAGTCGCTGCAGCAGCTGCCGTCGGTCCAGGGAGTTCCAGCAATCCAGAACCAGTCGCCCAACCTGCTGCCCGACGGTTCCAGGAGGTTCTACCACGAGCCCAGAATCTGCCGCTGCCAGCCTCTGCCCTCCAGCCTCTGCCACCGCGCTCTACAGCAGCCCACGCTGCCTACGGTAAGTCGGGTAACCCAATCTCGGGCCCCGCTCAAGTAAATTGGCGTTTAACACCCTTGGTGTAGCGGAGTGCCACCGGATTTTTTTTATTCCCCTGCTCCCTCGCTGCTGACCTACGTGGTCTTGGATGCCGGCTGTGTCCGGCCCCAGGTACATTTACTAATCCTTTGTGTGATTATTATTCGTAGTTCATTCATTTTAATTTCAAGTTGATTTACAATTACTTGTTTGTTTGAATTGTGATTACTTGTTGAATCGTGAATTAATTTTCCGGTGAAGAATATTTTGTTTGGATACTCGTTGTCCAAAGTTGTGAATATTTCTTCCGGTTTAAATTTAATCACGTGTTAGATTTTTTATTTTGATTTTTTTCTGTTGATTGATTCGTGGATAAACTCTCTGGTTAAGAATATTTGTTTGGATACTTGTTGTCCGAAGTTGGGAATATTTCTGTCCAGATTAGTTTTAAATCCCGTTTCTTTGCTTGTTGATTTAATTCTAGCCTATTTGTGCTTGTACGAAAGAACAAGGAGATTGTGCCCCGAGCTTTGTGTTCATTGGTCTTCTCGGCTTGTTCGTGCTAGTTGCTTCGTACAATTGATAGCCCTATAGGTTATAATTAATCATTTATCTGTCTGTTGAGCAAATAAAAATTTTATCTGTGCTTGTATGAAAGAACAAGGAGATTGTACCCGAGCCTTGTGTTCATTGGTCTTCTCGGCTTGTTCGTGCTAGTTGCTTCGTACGGTACGAAAGAACAAGGAGATTGTACCCGAGCTTTGTGTTCATTGGTCTTCTCGGCTTGTTCGTGCTAGTTGCTTCGTACTGGTTGATAGCCTGATAAATTTTATTTACTCTCTTGCGTGTTGTGCTTGCTTTCCAGTTAATATGGCTGTCAATCAATATGGCATGCTTCCCCTTTAACGGAAAGACAAATTTTGATATCTGGAAACAGAAAATCAAATGCGTGTTGATCCAACAGAAAGTCTATAGAGCTGTGACTGGTCTCTATTTAGACTCTGAGGATGCTGCAAAGCGCATTGAGATGAATGAAACTGCTTGTTCCTCTATATACCTGAACCTTTCTGATTCAGTGCTCAGGAAGGTGGGTATTATAGATTCCGCGAAGGATTTGTGGGACAAGTTAGATAAGTTGTATACCGATACTTCTTTGCCTGGTAAATTGTTTTTGCTTGAGAAGTTCTTTAGATTTAGGCTTGACCTGTCTAAGGACATAGATGAGAACCTAGATGTGTTTAACAAGCTTATTCAAGACATTAAGCAAGCTGGTGATAAGCACATAGATGACTACACACCCATAGTGTTACTTAATGTCATCCCTGACTCATACAATGACGTCAAATCTGCCATAAAGTATGGTAGAGACGATATCTCGTTAGATATAGTCGTTAATGGATTAAGGATGAGTTAGACCTTAGACACTCGAGGGGTAGTAACAGTCAGTCTAGGGACTCTGGTGAAGTGTTGTTTGTGAGGGGTAGGTCTAAGAGTAGATCTAGAAACTATAAGAAGGGCAACAACGATAAGAACAAAAACAATGACCCGGGGAAGAAGAGAGGTAAGTCCCACGAACTATAAAATACGAGGCAAAACGGTCCTTTTAGCAGCTAATTAAGCGGTTAAAAAGAGATCAAGAAAAAAAGGAAAGAAAGAGAAAAAGAGAAAAAGAAAATGTAAAAGCATGCCACATCATTTGCCACACATGCAACTTAACTGGGAACGGTTAATATCCTTGTAAAAGGACTGTTTTGCCTCGTATTTTATAGTTCGTGGGCTTAATTGACTTTTCCGTATTGGTAGGGGGCCTATTTGACACTTTTCCCTTTGTAAAATAACAATGTTGATCCTATTTTTACACTTCATTTAAGTTTCAATCCAATTTAAGAAATTTTCTCAACAAACTGATATGCAAGATATTATTTTGTGGAATGATTCGCTCTTTCCCTTTGGGGGGCCTTAACCTCATATATATAGTAATAACAGTTTACTGTAATTACAAATATGCCCTAGGATCAGTGTTCTAAAAGGCGCCAAAAGGCGGCACAAGGCCTGCCTAGGCGTGAAGCGCCAATAAAACGCCTCGTGTAGCCCTTAGGCATGACAAAAGGCGGATAATTATACTATCATCCAAGGCTCCAACTTTGACCCGCGGACGGCGTCTTCAGAGCTGGAAGGCGTTCCATGGAAAGCTAGAGGTACATCGGGTAATATATAAGGCTGAGTGAGCAGATATTTTGCCTTCTCAACCGGTGTGGGAAAAATGGTGAGTGCCCAAATTCTTTGAACTAGTATTTGACCCGTGCGTTGCACAGGGAAAACACCAACTAAGAGCCCGTTTGGTAGCACGAAAATCGGCTGATTTGGTTGATTCTGCTGAAATTTATGAAGTTCTGGCTAAAGTGGCTACATTGGCTTACTCTACCGATTTAAGAAAAAATTATTTTTAAAATATATTTTATTAATAAAATGAAGAAAAAATTATATATAAAATAGCTAAAATGGTCACCTACAGTAACTTCAGCCAGAAAAGTAACTTCAACCTTACTTTTTTTGCTTATTACACAATTCAGCGCACGAAAGCAAAAATTATGTGTTTGGTGAAAAAGTTAGCTGATAAACCTGATAAGTCGAAAAACAGTGTTACCAAACAGCCTCTAAGTATCTCTTTCATTAAACATGTATGTATATTTTAAGCTTGGGATGGACCCGGGTTGGTTCGATCCCAGTTGCGGGCCTACACTGCCCGATCCTAGCAACCTGTTAGTCGTTAGTTTCTTGTTCTGGGCCGATTCCGGATACCCGGGCGGTCCAATTGATAACTTCGGTATCAATTGTCCTACCGCTTAATCTTCAATGACTGGACAGAGCAAACCTTCTTTTTTCATTGATTACCACCCATCAACTTAGCATTAAACATAACATTAATGTGTCTCGAGAAGAGGTACAAAATGAAATGGCTATAGGTTTTTATAACAAAATTTGGATTGAGTACCGATATAAGCATCAATTTGTATTGAATCCTACTATACTCATGAAGAATTCTGAAAAATGCTGAGGTAGTAGGCCATGCATAATTTTCCATTCATAGGTGAAGTTGTATGGATTTTTCATAACTTCAAGGATAAGGCTACTAGGCTAGAAAATTCGTTAAAAGAATTGGTTGCCACATTTATGACACTTTTGGGATAAATAGCTTCTAACTTCTAAGGACATACTTAGAATTTACAAAATCTCTAAAGGCATCTGCTACTTATCTGAAATAGAGAGCTCGAATTATATTAATCATATCATCGTCACAATGGCAATTAATATTACTCAATAAAGAGTGTTATAGTATAAAGAAGAAAAAACATATTCTTAGGCCTGGGACCGGTTCGGTTCCTAGGCCAAATATGTGGAACCGTTTGAAAATATGAAATTTTACTAACGGTTCGGTTCTTATAAATTATTTTATAGAACCGATAAAGAACCGAACCGTTCTTAACGGTTCGGTTCTTGTCATTTAACGGTTCCTAGTCTTCGATTTTTTTTTTACAAATCATGACTAAATTTTTGCCAAAAAGACATTCTACGTTTGAAATTACGATACAAATACGCTTAAACAGTTAAATAGAATAATAATTTTAAATACTTTGGACCTTCAGAGTTCCGACCCGCCGGAGTTCTGACCTAATGAGAAGCCTAAGAGAACCGGTTGAAGTGAATAATAGTTTTAAATAGTTGAATAACTAAACTAAAATAATGAATGTAATATAAAAATAAGTAAGTAAATATACATAAATATATATATATATACTCATAAGAAATATATATAATTTTAATTATTATATATAACGGTTCCTTAACGGTTCCTAGTACATATTTTTTTCAGGAACCGAGAACCGAACCATTAATAAAAAATAGGAACCGAACCGTTAAAAAATAACTAATAAATGTTGGAACCAAACCGAACCGGGTCATAACGGTTCGGTCCGGTTCGGTTCTCCGGTTCTTGGTTCCAAAGTCCCAGCCCTACATATTCTTCTAGATCGTATATCCTTTCAGGTATAAAATAAATTAGTGACTCAATTTTCCAGATTTCTTGTCAATCAAATCTAACGACTAATATAAGAAGATGGTATGAGCGAACTTATTTTTAGCATTAAAAACATACTCCGTAGAATTTAACATCTAAGAAGGGAAATAAAAAAATAATTGTTATACGCTTGTTTATAAACAACATTGAGAGTAGTATTGCTCGATTGACAATCATAACACATTTCATTGATTACCACCCATCTATTTAGCATGAAACATATTAACATTAAGGTGTCTCCAGAAAAGGTACAAAATGAAATGGCTATAGGTTGCTATAACAAAATTTGAATTCGGTAGCAATATAAGCTTCAATTTGTATTAAATCCTACTCATGGAGAAATCTAAGAAATCAAAATCTCATCACGATATCCTAAGCTGAGGTGGTAGGTCTTGCATATTTTTCCATTAAAAATATGGATTTTTAAGGATAAGGCTAGAAAATCCTTTAAAAAATTGTTTGCCACATTTATGGCAATTTCGGGATAAATAGCTTCTACGGAGATAATTAGAATTTACAAAAGGGAAATTTGTTAAAAGAGTCCTGTAACTTTGGCTAATAGCCGATATTGATCCTATAACTTTGCATACTTGCAAAATACATCCTTCAACTAATATATTTGTTCAATTTGAGGACATTGCCGTCGGAAAGTTAAATTTTGGCCGGAAAGTTACATGTCAATCTCCCGTTGTAATCTTTTCCTAACGTTTGCAGCTGACTTGGATGTGGGCCCCTTTTATGACTTATTCCCAAATACTTCATTGTGCTCTGATCTCCCAAATCCCCCATTAGAACAATAAAAGCACAAAACCTAAGAGAAGAACGGAGGCTTCGTAATTCTTGGTCCGGCTTCTCCACATGTGGAAGGAAGGTGAGTGTGTGTTCCTCTAAAGTGAAAATAATGGCTCATGCAATGATCTATGGAATATCATTGTGGTAAGAAGGACGATGTTTTAACTTCATAGACTGATATATGACGAGGGAAAGAGGTTCCATGTGTGCTCCAGAAATAGAGTAAGAACTCTAAACTTTTTAATTTTGTAGGTTTCGAATTTTGCTTGAAAAATTAAATATTTTATATGTAGTATTACTTTGATATAAGAGAAAAAATTCTAATGTTAAAGGTTCTAACAAGACATTGGAACAAGAATAATAGTTGATTAGCAAAACTAACGAGTTGTCTTTTACCTGGACCGTTTCTATTGTTACAAATGGAGGCTTTTAAAATTGATAAGTGTCAAGAATTAAAAAAAAAAATAGCCTGAAGTGCAGTTTTTTCTTTATGTTCATTTTTACAATTTCGTATTTGGAATTTAAAATAAATAATTTGAAGATGTATAATCTACTACTCCGTATTCAGTTTAATCTAGCTATTTTTTTAGAGAAATTTATCTCTCATGTGACTAAAACATCAATCATTTCCCAACATATGACTCCTTGAGTTTTTTTCCCAATATTAATACGTGCTTGAGATTTATAAGAAGTGTTTTTCTCTTCATAAATAGTAGGAAATGATATGCATGCACGGTTATATCCTTCTAATAGGCATATTAAAGTGGGATATTATGGGAAATCTCATTATTAAGTCAAATTATGGGAAGCTCTCTATGTTTTAGTAATACTTCGGTAATAATCTCATTTTTTTAATGTTTTATGAATTAGAGAGTGTTTTCTTTATGTGCAGGATGTTATAAAATAAGGAGTGTTTGGGAGGGAACCAAAAACAGGGTCTCAAGTCTAGGTCAGCTAGGTCATGTGAAAAAAATATGAACAAGTGGTGCTGATATGTTAATTTCCGGCGGAATTGGACAAATACTTTCCGGCATAAATGTCCTGAAATTGGACAAATATGTTAATCAGAGGACATATTATGCAAGTAAATGAAGTTAGAGGACCAATATCGGGCACCACCAAAAGTTACGGGACTAATTTTACAAATTTCCCTTTACAAAATCTGTAAAGGCATCTGCTACCTATCTAAATTGGAGAGCTGTTATTAAGGGGCGGAGCCAGGGCACTCGGCTTGGGCCAGAATAATGGCCTACCCCTAGCTCCGCCCATGGCTGTTAAAGTAGAAAAAATCATAGTAATCACACAATCATCACAATGGCAGTTAATGTTACTCAATAAAGAGTGTTATAGTATAAAGAAAAAATATATTCTTCTAAAGTGTATATCGTTTCAGACTTTCAGGTATAAAATAAATAAGTGAGTCAGTGACCCATTTTTCTAGATTCTTGATCAAATATGATGACTAACAAAAGATGGTCTGAACGGACGTAATTTTCCAGATGATTTCTTTAAAGATGGTAAGTGTGTGCAAATGACGACACTTTATTAGCAGGCATTTAAAAGGGGTAGGATTTGGTAAAGTATGTATATGGTATTATAGATATATCGTAAGTTTAGCCGAATCGATAATGTAATAAATTCGGTAATTATGATCAGTTATTCAAATGAGGTAAATGAATGAATAAACCAAAAGAATAAATAAACAAACCTGATATTTTTAAAAAATTACCAGGTGGGTAAAAACAAAAACATAAAAATACCCCTTCTAGTTTAGCAATTGAAATAAATGGTTCTTACTTTAGACCTTGAAAATAAGTTATTTTATATAGAACATGTTGAAGGACTTGAAGCATAGCTAGCTTATTAATTTTTAGGGATGTAAAGTTAGTAAAAACGTATTCAAGAAATAATAAACCTTTCAATATTATTTTGTTAGTTACTAATCACATACACAAACAATGGAGTAGGATTTGATTAGTAAATAGAATGTGTCTAAGTATTCCTCCATCAATCAATAATAAATAAGTCATCAGTTCTATCAATTCAAATAAAGATCCATAAAATGCTTATTTGGAAGATATGCAGGAAATATCAAGTCTTTTTTGAAAATGTAATCAAATATTTTACAAAAAATGTTTTGGGAAGATTTGGGCTGTATGTAATAAAGTTATGGAATGAAAACACCTTTTAGGACAGCGTTGATTCAGATGGAGAGCTCCGTACAAATTCTGAGTTGACCAATCAGTCTCCACAAGAAGAAAATGTAAGCAAATATGGCGGATATTTTGCCTTCTCAACCGGTGTGGGAAAAATGGCGAGTGCCCAAATTCTTTGAATATGGCTTTTAGCGAAGCACTGATGTTCCGTATTACAATCGATATGCTAATTGATACGGAGTACTAATTTTATTACTCGTATACATTAGATAGTATAATTATTATGGTATATAATTATGGGGTTAGGTCAGATATATTACTAATTAAAAGTGATTGGACAAATCTAGGACCTGTTTTAGTAAAAGCCAAAAAACAGACTAACCGTGTCAATCATCTAAAGCTTTTGAATGAAAATATCAAATATGCCCCTACAACTAATGAATGTTTCCTACGTTATAAATCAAATACGGAGTAGCCAGTTTAGCCACTTCGGCACTTCCAGCTCCATCAAAATGCTACAACCATTTCCAACGTTAAAAAAATATACTACGTATGATTTTTATATTAAATTATAAGGAGTTGCTTAATGACCGTTAATTAATATTGGAATTGCTTTTTTTTCAAAAAAAAAAAAGCATACAGTGAATTATGATTTTTTTTTTCAAAAAAAAAAATATTGAAATTGCTAGTTACAGTTACTCAACCCGATTAGTTATAGTTACATGTCGCCAGTTACACTTATCCGACCAGTTACAGTTACCAAACTCATCATTTACAGTTATCTGATCCGTTCAGTTACAGTTACCCAACCCGATTAGTTATAGTTACCCGTCGCCAGTTACAATTATCCAACCAGTTACCTGACTCATCAGTTACCCGACCTTTTCAGTTATAGTAACCCGACTTCTCAGTTACAGTTACCCGACTCATCATTTACAGTTACCTGATTCTTCCAGTTACAGTTACCCGACTTGTCAGTTACAGTTATCTAGTCCGGTCAATTACAATTTTTCGAACCACCAGTTACAGTTACGCGACTGGCCAATCTGATCGTCAGTTACACTTACACGATTTGATCAATTACGTTACCCATCCAACATTTTAGTTAACCAGTACACTCAGTTACGATTACCCGGTCCGACTTTTACAGATGCTACCCACCACCGCCATGTAGCACCGCCTACCGCCCTCCGGCAGGGCCGCCACCGCGACAGCCCCCTTCCAAGCCCCATTCCCCTGCGCAAAAACTGCCACAAACCCGCCCCAGCCCCACAACCACCTCATCCCATCACCATATTTAGCCCCCAACCACTGCAAACCATCGTCCCTCCCCGGCAATGAGCGCCACCGCCCCGGCAGCCCCATTCCCAACCCCAGGTCTTGAAGAACAATGGCTCCCTATGTTAATATATTATTGGCCCAAATAGCCTTTGTATATTAATAATAGTTGACAACCTATTCAGCAACCCACTACTCTTACTCCAGTTTCCAAACTTGTTTTGTACCAAGTCTATTTCTCCCGTTTGATTTTGAACTCAAATAAGTGAGATCAAATAAGTGAGGTGTGTGATTGTGTTGTCCCTTGCACCGTCCAATCCCTTGAGCTAATAAGCCAAATCTTCTTTATTATGAGACTTCCCTGCATCCTACTTCATGTGCTATTGTTCTCTACCGACAGTTGCTCCTTCCTTGCTCTAGCTGTATATATCCACCACCTCTTGAAGCTTTTTGAGATAGACTGTGAGAACTCCTTCTTTGTGAAGCTGAGTGAGAGGAGTGTTGAGAAGGTAGAATAGGTTGTTGCTCCCTTAGCCTTGGTGTGCACAAGGAGACTACCGGAAACCGATCTCCGGCGACCTGAGCCGAATCCGGCAAGACAGAAACGGATCCACAACAGTGGTATCAGAGACAAGGGCTGTCTTCGCCGACAATTTCGCTGAATTCCGCCATCCGCCGCCGCCGTCCGCCGCCGCCGCCGTCCGCCGCCGCCGCCGTTCGCCGTCGCCGGTAAAAACTACCGAAAGATCGCCGGATCTGGAACGTAGTTCTCTATTACTACTAGAACCTTGCCGCCCCAAACCCGTCCGTCGTTTGCCAATTCCGGAGCTCGAGGGTGGAGGTCGCCGTTGGAGCTGCCTACTGCCGACTGCCTGGGAATCAACGCCACAGATGTTGGAGCTCGTTGATTGAAGGCCTTCGACGCCGCTCACTGAAGACGCTGGCCGCCGCCGCCTGAGATCCGTAGGTTATCGCACGCTGCCAGAGAGCCGTCGCTCGTCTGTGAAGGTCATCACTTGTCCGGTGGTGTTCGTCGCTTGTCCGGTTGTCCGGTGGTGTTCGTCGCTGAGCTGCTGAGGTCGCCCCGGAGTCCGCCACAAGCCACCCCTGCGATTTCTGTGGTTCGCAGAAGGTCTAGAGGCTGGAGCTCGTTCCTGGAGCTACTGGAGCGAAGAGGGAAAGGACAAAGTTCTAACTTGAGCTGGACTTTGGAATCTGGAGCGGAGCTGTACTTTGGAGGCAGGAGCTACAGCTGGTTGCTAATTGCTAGGCTTGGAACGTGGAGGTGGACCTCATTTGGAGCTAAAGCATGAACTACACTCTGTCAATTATTTAGTCAACCATTCCAAAATCCCTTTGTGGGTGGGTAAGGACCAAACACTCTCCTAGTGTTTGGCTATGTAAGTTTTCTTTAAATGAGATTTCATTTACTGTTTTTCATTTAATTTAAACTGTTAAAATTTATTGTTGATTTAATACTTGCTAGAATTATATTTATTTGTGCTATTGTTTAGCCCTATAAATATAGAACTGTTTTTCTAGCTATAGTTGCATTTTTATTTTTTGTGTTAATTTTTCTGTGTGAAAATGTCTGCATTTAATCAGTACGGAATGGCTCCATTTAATGGAAAAACTGATTTTAGCATATGGAAACAGAAAATAAAATGCATATTAATTCAACAAAAATCATATAGGGCCATTAGTCAAACCTATTTGACTTCCGATACGGAAGAGAAAAAGGCAGAAATGAATGAAAGTGCGTGTTCTATAATTTACTTGAACTTATCTGATTGTGTGCTCAGAAAAGTAGGAATTTTAGAATCTGCCAAATCTTTGTGGGATAAACTTGAAGAGCTTTATACTGAAACCTCTCTACCGAGTAGAATGTTCTTACTTGAAAAATTTTTCAAATTTAGACTTGACATGTCCAAAGATATTGAAGAAAATCTTGATGTTTTCACAAAACTTATTTCCGATATTAAGTTGTCCGGTGACAAACACATAGATGATTATACTCCCATTGCTTTATTGAATGCCATACCTGATTCTTATAGTGATGTTAAATCTGCCATTAAATATGGTAGAGATAATATAACGCTAGATATTGTTGTTAATGGTCTCAAAAGCAAAGAGTTAGATTTAAAGCAATCTAGGGGAAGTAAGAATTCGGGTGAGGTGATGCATGTTAGGGGTAGACCTCAGAATAGGTCTCATAACCAAAAATATGCTAGTAATGGAGAATCAAGTTTTAGGAAGAATTCTGCGAATAGGAAGGGAAGATCTAAGTCTAGATCTAAGGCCAGAAAATGCTATAATTGCCATGAATTTGGTCACTTCATTAAGGACTGTCCTAAGCCTAAGAAAAATCAGCATAATGAACATGCTAATGTGGCTTTTGGTGAAGAAAAAATGGGTGATATTTTTATGGTTAATAATCTTTGTGATCATGCATGTGTTAATTCTGTGCTTTCTAATTCCCTATGTGAATCTGATTGGTTAGTTGACTCCGGTTGTACTTTTCATATGACTCCCTTTGAAAATCTTTTTTCAAATTATAAGAAAATTGAAAATGGCTATGTGTCTATGGCTAATGAAAAGAAATGCAACGTGTTAGGAACTGGTGATGTATGCCTTAGATTTTCTTCTGGCTCTGTGTTCACTTTGAAAGATGTTAGGCATGTTCCTGATTTACGTTATAATTTGCTTTCATGTGCATCCCTTGAAAATGAAGGTTTTGAGGGAAAATGGGGGAAAGGGGTTATGAAAATCATGAAAGGATCTCTTGTTATTTTTACTGCTGAAAAGAAAAATAACTTGTATGTGTGTCAAGCTGAACCTGTACCTGATTATGTGTACTCTGTGATAGGTGATAAATCTATTTTATGGCATAATAGATTAGGTCACATGAGTAATAAGGGATTAGATATTTTGCATAAAAATGGTCACTTTGGTAGTGATAAATTATCCCCTATTGAATTTTGTGAATCATGCGTGTTAGGAAAACAACATAGGGTTAGCTTCCCTATTTCTACTTTTCCTAATCAATCTAAGTGTGTTGACATACTTGAGTATTTGCATGCTGATGTGTGGGGTCCCTCTAGTGTTCCTACGCAAGGAGGGAACCAATATTTTCTTTCCATTATTGATGATTATTCTAGGAAAGTTTGGGTTTTGCTCATGAAACAAAAATCTGAAGTTTTTGAAAAATTTAAAAACTGGAAAATCATGATAGAAAACCAAACAGGAAAGAAAATTAAAGCCCTTAGGACAGACAATGGACTTGAGTTTTGTAATAAACAAATGAATGATTTGTGTGCTACTTGGGGTATAAAAAGACATAAATCTGTTCCTTACACACCCCAACAGAATGGGGTTGCTGAAAGGATGAATAGATCTCTCTTAGAGAGGGTGCGGGCCATGTTGGCCACATCTGGGCTCTCTAAGAAATTTTGGGGGGAAACGCTTAATACCGCTGCTTACTTAATTAATAGGTCCCCGTCTGTCCCCTTAGGAGGGAAGTGCCCAGAATCTGTTTTCACGGGCAAGAAGCTTGATTTGACGAACTTAAGAGTGTTTGGATGTGCGGGTTATGTGCATCAAAAGATTGATAAATTGGAACCTAGATCTAAGAAGTGTGTTTTCTTAGGGTACCCAGAAGGGGTAAAGGGTTATAGGCTTTGGGATAGGAGTGAACCAGGGTTTAAAGTAGTTATAAGTAGAGATGTCATTTTTAAAGAAAATGAATTTCCTTGTTTGACTTTACCTGTGCATGTTCCTCATAATGATGCTCCTAATGAGGTGGAGCAAGTGCCTGTTAAATTTCAATCTGAATTTTCTGCTAAAAATGATTTGCATGAAAATGTTCTTGAAAATCAAGGTGAGAGTACTTCGAATGAGGTGGAGCATGATATTCATGATGAGAATGATTTTTCTGAAAATGATGATTTGCATGACTATCAACTTGCTAGGGATAGAGATAGAAGGGTTATTAAGAAACCAGAAAGATATAGGGATTGCAATTTGATTAATTGTGATATATCTGAGTTTGCCTTTAACATATTTGAATCCCTTGAATGCAATGAACCTAGGACTTTTAAAGAGGCTTTAAAGTCTAAATATTCCAAAGAATGGATTAGTGCTATGAATAGTGAAATGGAATCCCTTAAAATTAACCAAACTTGGAAACTTGTTCCTAGACCCGCTAGTTATTCCTTAGTGGATTGTAAGTGGCTATTTAAGGTGAAGCAAGAATCTGAAAATGTGAGGTTTAAAGCTAGATTAGTAGCTAAGGGATTTACTCAAAAGGAGGGAATTGATTATGCCGAAATTTTTGCTCCTGTTGTTAAGTTCACCACCATTAGAATTATACTTGCTTTAGTTGCTCATTTTAATTGGGAATTAAAACAGATGGATGTAACTACTGCCTTTTTGCATGGTGATCTTGATAAGAATATTTATATGCACCAACCTGAGGGTTTTGTTGACCCTAAATTGCCTGACCATGTGTGTTTATTGAAAAAAGCTTTGTATGATTTAAAACAATCACCTAGGCAATGGAATATTAAATTTGACAAGTGCATGCAATCTTTAAAATTTTCTAAAAGCTCCGCCGATCATTGTTTGTATTATAAAAATATTGACTCCACGCCTATATTTTTATTACTCTATGTGGATGACATGTTAATTGTTAGTCCTTGTTTGAAGTCTATTGAGCATGTCCAAAAATCTCTGTGTGAAAACTTTGACATGAAAGACTTAGGCGATGCTAGGAAAATTTTAGGCATAAGCATTATCAGGGATAGAAAGAAATCTACTCTAGTGTTAAATCAAAGATCATACATTGATAAGGTTTTGAGTAAATTTTCTATGTCTGATGCTAAATCTGTGAATGTGCCTCTTGCTTCTCATTTTGTGTTAAGTAAGGATCAGTCCCCCAAGACTGAAACTGAAATGAATGAAATGAAAAATGTGCCTTATTCGAATGCTATAGGATCTGTCATGTATCTCATGGTTAGTACTAGGCCCGACATTGCATATGTGGTTAGTTGTTTGAGTAGATACATGTCTAATCCTGGAATGCCTCATTGGAATGCTTTGAAATGGCTTTTAAGGTATTTGAAATATTCTGTGGATGTTGGTTTGACTTTTTCTAAGTGCTCTGAAGGTGTTAAATTAATTGGTTATGTTGATTCCAATTATGCTAATGATAGAGATAATAGAAAGTCTACAACTTCTTATGTGTTTACCTTGTGTGGCTCTTGTGTGAGTTGGAAATCCCAACTTCAACCTATTGTTGCTCTATCTACTACTGAGTCTGAGTATGTAGCTGCCACAGAAGCTTTCAAAGAAGCTATTTGGCTTAGAGGTCTTTTGCATGAAATTAATTTTCTTGACAAAAATGTGGTTATATTTTCTGACAGTCAATCTGCTATTCAATTGTGTAAAAATCCTGTTTTCCATGATAGGACTAAGCATATTGATGTTAGATTTCATTATATTCGAGATATTGTTGAAAAGGGAATTATAAAATTAGAGAAAATTCCTTCAGAATTTAATCCTGCTGACATGGGTACTAAATGTTTACCTGTTGAAAAATTTGGTTCGTGTCAAAAGATTTTAAATTTTGATTTTGGATGATTTTTTCTGTGTTGCATCGGTTTACTATTAACTTACCTAGTGTTTGTTAATAGTTTGGTGTTGGTGTCCCTTCGAACTCGATGACCATTATGGTAGAGTAAAGTCCTTTATGGACTCGGCAAGCTTGGTGTGTTGGCCCCTTTGTGATCCGAGAATACATGGGGTATTCTCTTATATTACTTGTATAATCTTTGCGATAATACTTGTAATAATTCGGCGATGATGAGTCCGCGGTTCCGTGAATTGTCTCAGTGCACTACCTTGGGCCAAAGGTGGAGATTGTTAATATATTATTGGCCCAAATAGCCTTTGTATATTAATAATAGTTGACAACCTATTCAGCAACCCACTACTCTTACTCCAGTTTCCAAACTTGTTTTGTACCAAGTCTATTTCTCCCGTTTGATTTTGAACTCAAATAAGTGAGATCAAATAAGTGAGGTGTGTGATTGTGTTGTCCCTTGCACCGTCCAATCCCTTGAGCTAATAAGCCAAATCTTCTTTATTATGAGACTTCCCTGCATCCTACTTCATGTGCTATTGTTCTCTACCGACAGTTGCTCCTTCCTTGCTCTAGCTGTATATATCCACCACCTCTTGAAGCTTTTTGAGATAGACTGTGAGAACTCCTTCTTTGTGAAGCTGAGTGAGAGGAGTGTTGAGAAGGTAGAATAGGTTGTTGCTCCCTTAGCCTTGGTGTGCACAAGGAGACTACCGGAAACCGATCTCCGGCGACCTGAGCCGAATCCGGCAAGACAGAAACGGATCCACAACACCCTACATTGGCACCTAGTCCCAGCAATCGCCACCGCTACATCCTTCCCCCTAGCCCCAGCAGACCACCGCCCTCTCCAAAAAACCAAGCCGAGTGCCGATTTGAAGTCGTAGACTTCTTTTAGCCAATGACTCTTCGGCTCCATCACAATATGCAAGACAGAAATCGAGAAGAAGAAGATGAGCAGCTCGACGGCGACCTGGAGGTGGAGGCGGCAACTCAGAGGCGCTGACCGGAAGACGGAGGAGATGCGGCGACTTGGCTTCGGAGGTGGAGGCGGTACCTCAGTGGCGCTGACCGGAAGCCGGAGGAGATGCGGCGACTTGGCTTCAGAGGTGGAGACCTGAAGATGGAGCTGAGCGGATCTGGATTTGCCAAGGAAAAAGGGGAGAGTCGGGAGACGACGGGCTTGGTTAGTTTAGAGGGTATTTGAGTCCATTCAGTTTTATTTAATCTCTTTTCCGTCCAAATTAAATTGAATCCTAGTTTTGTCCAGAGGAGAGTTAGGAGTCTTCTTTCCGTCATTGTTTCATTATGGGGTTTATCTGAAGTATTACTATAATAAAATTAATGAACAAAAGTGAGACATGGCCGAATGTAACTGGTAAGTATATTTTCATAATACTACTTTTTTCGTTTCTTAAAATTTTGTCAAGTTTGATCGACACCGAGATTAATAAAGTAAAAAATGTGTGATTAAGATTTGTGTAGAGGAGATAAAATTAAATGGAACACAAATTCTTTACTTAAACAGGAAAGTGATAAAGCTAGTGGGACATCCAAAAAAAGAAAGTTGGTAAAGTGTTAAAGTGACGGAGGGAGTATAATGTAAAATTTGAATTTAATTATACAATAAAAGTTATCGTGTCGTATTTGTATCCAATATCCTTATTTCGGTCATATATATTAGGTATTTTTTCTTTCTCTTAATATTAATATTATCATTCAATTACTTTTTTTAGATCTGATTTTTGTGTAATTGGTAAATATATTTGCTAGATTAAGGACTCAGAAAAATCTTTTTCAATTGAAAATTTGAATGATATGATGTTTTTGAATAACTTTGTTTAATGTTCAACTTAAATATTAAACATAGCTCTAGGAAAATAAAAATAAACGATTAAAAATCAAAACGCCTTTTCACGCCTAATCCCCGCCTAGGCCCGCCTAGGCTTCAAAGGCCTAAGGCTTGGCTGTGCCGCCTCGACACGCCTTACGCCTTTTAGAACATTGTCTAGGATAATAGATTATTACACCCCTCAATCTGTGCGGGGGAAATAACGTGCAGATTGGATCGTAAAAATTCAAAACGTTGACTAGATAAATTTTTAGTGAAAATAACTACAAGCTGATACTGAGTAGGAACATATTTGACTATGAGGTCCCCATGAGGCACGCGTTCACGAACAAAGTGATGCTGAAACATTGTCACAATGGAGCTGAACCGGAGCAGAAATAAAAATTCCCATATCTGCTAGTAAGGAGCGAATAAAGATGGTGTCCTGTACAGTGTATGCAATTGCTCTGTATTCCGCCTCTGTAGATGATTTGGAAACAGTGGGTTGTTTCTTGGAACGCCATGAAATAAGATTCTTACCCAAGAAAATTGCATAGCCAGTGGTGGAGCGACTACGATCCGGACAGCCTGCCCAATCAGTATCAGAATATGCAACAATAAGTGATATGTGTCTGTTAGACTTAAGCCAAAGACCATATGCCACTGTGCCCTACAAATATCTGTAAATTCTTTTGAAAGCAAAAAGATGAGAGGTACGAAGAGCATGCATAAACTGAGAAACCAGATGTACGACATAAGTAATAGCAGGTCTAGTTATAGTTATATATTGTAAGGCACCTGCCATGCTGCGGTACTCAGTAGCATCAGTTAAGAGTTCCCCATCTGTAAGAGAGTGTAGTGCGAGAGGGTAAGGGAGTACGGACAGGTTTAACAGTGTGAAGATGAACACGGCGGATTAGGTCAGTGACATACTTATGCCGTGAGAGAAAAAGCCCCTGGGGTGTACGTTGAGCCTGAATGCCTAAAAAATAGTGTACATCCCCTAAATTTTTCATAGCAAACTGAGATGAGAGAGTGCGAATAACAGACTGAACGAAAGGCATGGAAGAGCCAACGATTAATATGTCATCTACATATAAAAGGATGTATACAACCTGTGACTGAAAACGGTAGATAAACATGGAAGAATCAGACTTACTCTGAGTGAAACCATGAGTTAATAAGAAGCCACTGAATCGGTGAAATCAGGCCCGCGAGGCCTGCTTGAGCCCATAAAGAGCTTTGCGCAGGCGACATACATGATGAGGGTAAGATGGATGAATGAAACCTAGAGGCTGACGCAGATACACCTCTTCAGTGAGATAACCATGAAGAAACGTGTTCTTGACATCAAGTTGGCGTATAGACCAGCTTAAGGAAATAGCAACAGATAGAACAAGACGAACTGTTTTGGGTTTAACCACCGGACTAAATGTTTCAGTAAAATCTATCCCTGCTTGCTGTTTAAACCCCTGAGCCACCAAACGGTCTTTGTGTCGCTCAACAGACCCATCAGAATGGTATTTAGTTTTGTAAATCCACTTACATCCAACCACATTTTGAGTATGATTACTAGGTACTAAATCCCAAGTGTGATTAGCAATTAATGCATTAAACTCATCAGCCATGGCAGCCCGCCAAATAATACTCTTATTAGCTTGAGTAAAACATGTGGGATCATCCGGGGGAGAAAGAGTAAAAATTTATGAATCCACGATCGAGAACTGAGACATGCTATGATCCAGGGAAGGCTGCTCCATCAGTAAAGAAACGGGCGACAGTCTGCATGTCATCGCCAGAGAGCTGCACGGAGGGAGTTTCCGGCGCTATTGTTGTGGAAGGTTGGGTCGAGGACATCGTCAATGGCAGAGATGCTGCGGACGTGCTTGCCATTGAAGACGTAGAAGTGAAGCTAGAAACCCTAGTAGTCTGATACCATATGCAAGATACTCGTCCGTATTATTTTGTGGAATGATTCGGATTTCCTAACCCCATATCTTATCTTATCTTATCTTATATAATATAAAGTAGCAAAGTTGCTAAAGTTTTTGGAGGCAAAATTCCCGCTCATTTAAAGGGTATAAGTGGAAATTAATATTATATTAATACGAATGGCAATTAATATATTCTGTATTTTATTAAAACTTCATGTCGGTATTAATATATATCACTAAAAATGGCTAGCAATTGGCAGTTGGCATAACCTTATATTACGGATGTTATTACAAAGGTAATAAATGGAAAGGTTTGCTCAAGACAATCGTGTAACTAATGGTGGGAATAAATACTTCTAATTTTGATCATAAATTGCAAAAATTTTGTTTGAAATCAAATCAACAGCTTAATCAATATATTCGTAAATGTAAATAACCAACATGCATTCAAATCAATTCGAAAAGCTAATGTACAAAAATTAATCATATTGGAAAAATCATACTCCCTCCGTCCCAGAAAATTCTTCCAAGTTTGACTTGGATCGGAGTTTAAGAAAGTGGGAATAAAGTGGAAATGTGTGGTTGTAGTTGTGTAAGAAAAAGGTGAAATGAATGTGAACCACACAAATAATCAAAAAGGTGAAGTTGGAAGAATTTTCTGGGACGTCCCAAAAAGGAAAGTTGGAAGAATTTTCTGGGACGGAGTGAGTATTTTTTTAGTCCACTTGAATGAAACATGATCGAAATGCAAAATAAGTCAAATTCTCTAAATAAGAATAGTTATTATATTTATAGACAAAAATACTCTTAGGAGGGTTTAGATTGCCATCAGACTTCTACCGTCACTGATCGCCGGAATTCTGCCGCTGCCACTGTCGCTTATCACCATAAATAGTCTACCACAGGATTACCACCGTTGGGTTGCCGCCAGAACGTGTCTGCTACCCTGCTTTTCCACCAAGGGATTGACCTTGGGTATGCAAATGAACTGGGGGATTAATTATATTAATTAATTATATTAGGGGCACAAAGATAAAGTTTAGTATTATTTAGTGAATAAAAAATCTAGAGTCTTATTTGTGCATTTATGTTTAGTTTTAGTCATATTAAGGACAATTTCTCTTTAATAAATTTGAATACCGTCGTTTTTGTTAAATGTATGATTATTCAATTTAATAAATTTGTGTGTTTTTTTGCAAAAACAAGCATAAGTTTCATTAATAATTATCCCTCAATAGGATGCGAATACAAAATGGAGGAATCTCAAAGCAAGAACAATCAGACCCAAAATAGCTTGCCTAGCGAATGAATGAGCACCCTTATTCGCTGATCGTTGCACATATTGGACATAAATATTAGCGACAGATGTCATCATGTGTCTAATATCATCTGACAAAGTTGTATCATAGGAGCATCCACCTAGGCAATTTACACCATTCACAGCCTTATGAGCATCTCAATGGCTACTGGTTCAGTAGAGCTTCCTGCAAAACTTCCCCTAAAATGCTGATGGAGTATATTCCCATCCATCAAATGCGTACTCCCTTCATCCAAAAAATTAAAGAACTACTCCGTATCTTATCTTATCTTATATAATATAAAGTCTTATATAATATAAAGTAGCAAAGTTGCTAAAGTTTTTGGAGGCAAAATTCCCGCTCATTTGAAGGGTATAAGTGGAAATCAATATTGTATTAATACGAATGGCAATTAATATATTCCGTATTTTATTAAAACTTCATGTCGGTATTAATATATATCACTAAAAATGGCTAGCTATTGGCACAATTTTATATTACGGATGTTATTACAATGGTAAATTGGTAATAAATGGAAAGGTTTGCTCAAGACAATCTGTAATTAATGGTGGGAATAAATACTTCTAATTTTGATCATAAGTTGCAAAAATTTTGTTTGAAATCAAATCAACAGCTTAATCAATATATTCGTAAATGTAAATAACCAACATGCATTCAAATCAATTCTAAAAGCTAATGTACAAAAATTAATCATATTGGAAAAATCATATTTTTTTAGTCCACTTGAATGAAACATGATCGAAATGCAAAAATAAGTCAAATTCTCTAAATAAGAATAGTTATTATATGAGATATTACCCAAAATGGGACTAAAAAAGTTTGAAAATTCCAAAATAGGACTTTCATGCTTTTATTCCCAAAATAGGACTAATTACTGCCATGTTTTGGCAGTACCAGACTTCAAACATGGCAGTATATTCCAAATTTGGCAGTAATTAGTCATATTTTGGGAATAAAAACATGACAGTCCTATTTTGGAATTTTCGAACTTTTTTAGTCCCATTTCGGGAACTTTCCCTTATTATATTTATAGACAAAAATACTCTTAGGAGGGTTTAGATTGCCATCAGACTTCTACCATCACTGATCGCCGGAATTCTGTCGCTGCCACTGCCGCTTATCACCATAAATCGTCTACCACAGGATTACCACCGTTGGGTTGCCGCCAGCACGTGTCTGCTACCCTGCTTTTCCACCAAGGGATTGACCTTGGGTATGCAAATGAACTGGGGGATTAATTATATTAATTAATTATATTAGGGGCACAAAGATAAAGTTTAGTATTATTTAGTGAATAAAAAATCTAGAGTCCTATTTGTGCATTTATGTTTAGTTTTAGTCATATTAAGGACAATTTCTCTTTAATAAATTTGAATACCGTCGTTTTTGTTAAATGTATGATTATTCAATTTAATAAATTTGTGTGTTTTTTGCAAAAACAAGCATAAGTTTCATTAATAATTATCCCTCAATAGGATGCGAATACAAAATGGAGGAATCTCAAAGCAAGAACAATCAGACCCAAAATAGCTTGCCTAGCGAATGAATGAGCACCCTTATTCGCTGATCGTTGCACATATTGGACATAAATATTAGCGACAGATGTCATCATGTGTCTAATATCATCTGACAAAGTTGTATCATAGGAGCATCCACCTAGGCAATTTACACCATTCACAGCCTTATGAGCATCTCAATGGCTACTGTTTCAGTAGAGTTTCCTGCAAAACTTCCCCTAAAATGCTGATGGAGTATATTCCCATCCATCAAATGCGTACTCCCTTCATCCAAAAAATTAAAGAACTACTCCGTATCTTATCTTATCTTATATAATATAAAGTCTTATATAATATAAAGTAGCAAAGTTGCTAAAGTTTTTGGAGGCAAAATTCCCGCTCATTTGAAGGGTATAAGTGGAAATCAATATTGTATTAATACGAATGGCAATTAATATATTCCGTATTTTATTAAAACTTCATGTCGGTATTAATATATATCACTAAAAATGGCTAGCTATTGGCACAATCTTATATTACGGATGTTATTACAATGGTAAATTGGTAATAAATGGAAAGGTTTGCTCAAGACAATCTGTAATTAATGGTGGGAATAAATACTTCTAATTTTGATCATAAGTTGCAAAAATTTTGTTTGAAATCAAATCAACAGCTTAATCAATATATTCGTAAATGTAAATAACCAACATGCATTCAAATCAATTCTAAAAGCTAATGTACAAAAATTAATCATATTGGAAAAATCATATTTTTTTAGTCCACTTGAATGAAACATGATCGAAATGCAAAAATAAGTCAAATTCTCTAAATAAGAATAGTTATTATATGAGATATTACCCAAAATGGGACTAAAAAAGTTTGAAAATTCCAAAATAGGACTTTCATGCTTTTATTCCCAAAATAGGACTAATTACTGCCATGTTTTGGCAGTACCAGACTTCAAACATGGCAGTATATTCCAAATTTGGCAGTAATTAGTCATATTTTGGGAATAAAAACATGACAGTCCTATTTTGGAATTTTCGAACTTTTTTAGTCCCATTTCGGGAACTTTCCCTTATTACATTTATAGACAAAAATACTCTTAGGAGGGTTTAGATTGCCATCAGACTTCTACCATCACTGATCGCCGGAATTCTGCCGCTGCCGCTGCCGCTTATCACCATAAATCGTCTACCACAGGATTACCACCGTTGGGTTGCCGCCAGCACGTGTCTGCTACCCTGCTTTTCCACCAAGGGATTGACCTTGGGTATGCAAATGAACTGGGGGATTAATTATATTAATTAATTATATTAGGGGCACAAAGATAAAGTTTAGTATTATTTAGTGAATAAAAAATCTAGAGTCCTATTTGTGCATTTATGTTTAGTTTTAGTCATATTAAGGACAATTTCTCTTTAATAAATTTGAATACCGTCGTTTTTGTTAAATGTATGATTATTCAATTTAATAAATTTGTGTGTTTTTTTTGCAAAAACAAGCATAAGTTTCATTAATAATTATCCCTCAATAGGATGCGAATACAAAATGGAGGAATCTCAAATCAAGAACAATCAGACCCAAAATAGCTTGCCTAGCGAATGAATGAGCAACCTTATTCGCTGATCGTTGCACATATTGGACATAAATATTAGCGACAGATGTCATCATGTGTCTAATATCATCTGAAAAAGTTGTATCATAGGAGCATCCACATAGGCAATTTACACCATTCACAGCCTTATGAGCATCTCAATGGCTACCGGTTCAGTAGAGCTTCCTGCAAAACTTCCCCTAAAATGCTGATGGAGTATATTCCCATCCATCAAATGCGTACTCCATTCATCCAAAAAAAGTTTGCCAAATTTATTTTTCTTGGTCAATGACAATCAACATTGACTAAAGATATTTTTTAATACAAAATTATTTTGAACATGAAAGTATAATATTTTTAAATTATTCACAAATATAATAATTATTTACAAGTATAATAATTATATTTAAATTATTACAAGTATAATAATTATATTACAAGTATTATTTCCATAAAAGTATAATATTTTTAAATTATTTACAAATATAATAATTAAAATGATTGTCCAAAGTTTGTCATCATATGGTAAACCTTTTCGGGACAAGGTAGTATTTTTTAATTCTAAGTTATTAAATACGGGGTAGTTTGAAGTGACTGTAAGAACACCTTCAATGCGAAAATGTGAACGGTGCATACATAGCATGAGAAACAGCTAATTAAAAAACAAAAAATGTAATATATCTCTCCTTATTTGAATGGTCGTATATGTTTTGGTAAGTTTTTTCCACAATGTCAAGAACAATGTCTAAATGTTGACATTGTGGTTGACATTATTGAGAAAAGCTTACAAAAAAGACTTTATTTCTATTAGCTTTATTCTCTCATATCACATGTGCACCGTGCATATTGTAGCATTGGAGATACTCTAAGCTTGACTTCATTTCTATTAGCTTTATTTTATCTTAATTTAACTTAATGCTGACAAGTAAATTGAAATTGATATTTATATAAAATAATTTAATTTGTAAAAGTATTACATTCAAGTGAATGTATATTTCAGCCCTTTTTAAAACCTGAAAACTATAATTCATCCTGTATTTTTTGTTACCACTCTGTGTATTCTATACTTCAGTATAATACTTTCAAGTAAAAGTTGATATTAAAAAAAACGCCAAGCTAAACCAATTTGTTCAATTACCTTTATTTGATTTCTTTTCGCTTTGGGAAATTAATTTTTATCTGCAATGAATTGTCAAATATTACAAGAAAGTTATTGTAATCTATCAATCTAGAATAAAAAAGCATGGAAAGCTTTTATCTACCAAACTTTCGAAGTAAATACTAAATAGTAAAACAGTTACCAATGGAAGTAGTTATTTAAACTCGCGCCTCATTATTCAAAGTAATTAGAATTCCTATTATGTTCATGAGAAACATTGATCAATCTTCTAGAGTATGTAATTTCTAGGACATGCCTTACTTTTCTCATGGGTAAACTGTTTTAGAGGCGAAAGTTATATACAGAAAAAATATTTGACAAAAAGTTTTAATCCCGTGATTATTTTTAATTTGGTCCCGTCAGTCAGTCACATAATAGAAGTTCTATCAAGTTTCAATGTAGGTCATTCCCAGTCATGGACAATCTTTGCATAAAGTAGACATTATCCTACAAAATCTGTTTTTACGCAGAGCAATATGTATCTTTCTATGTCCAGAGTCACCTCAAGAAGTGAGTAGAAAATTCTAATATGCAAAGATGAGAGTTGTGCAGTGTTGGCCACTAAAAATGTAATCTAAAAAACTTATGATAATTTTTATGCAACATTTAAAAAGGATTGTCCAGTATTATAAAATTTGATGATGGCTAACGAAATAAACACGTCACATTGTATTATCACGACTTTTTCATTGCCAGGTACTATTTATTCTTACAATTAACATGTGTTTTTGTCAAATGTACTTTCAATTCTTCATACGACTTGTGTTTTTCATTTTATACTTTTCTTCTATATAAAAATTACTTATTATAGGTCATCATTATAAAATATAATTTTAAATAACTATTTTACTTTAGATATTTCCGTGCATCGCAGGGGTACATCGTCTAGTATATATATAGGGGAGTAATAACAGTTTACAGTAATTACAAATATGCCCTAGGAAAATATATAGATTATTAACTGACAGTACCAAATAGATCATTAACAACAGCAAAAGGAAACGAAATAAGAAACCATTTCGTACCCATCCAATATCGTTATCTACTTGTTCTCTGTTTTTAAATTATTAGGGGAAAAAAACAGCTCTTAATTTTTTTTTTTATGTTAATACTCCCTGTCCCCAATAACTTTGCCAAGTTTGACCGATACGAGGATTAATAAAGTAAAAACTGTGTGATTGAAGTTTGTATAGAGGAGAGAGAATTAACTGGAACCACAAATTCTTTACTCAAATGGGAAAGTGACAAAGTTAATGGGACATCCAAAAAAAGAAAGTTGACAAAGTTACAAGGACGAGGGAGTATATGATTGCACAAAATAGAAGCACTACCTGGGAGTATTTCGGAAAGCATGACCCAATAATTACATTTTTATTTTTTAGATACAATAATAATAATAATTAGGATTCTTTCGAACACATAGAGCCTTCCATCTTAGCTGCATTCCCACTAGTTTTTCAGATACCTCCATCTCCCTAACATTGATACAATAGAAAGTTGTGCTATTACCAAGAAAGGTGTATTTATGTGGTTAATTTGTAATCTATAAAATAAGAATGAAGTAACAATGACTCACAACTCACAAATATTATTAAATTTAATGTGGGACAATCTTAATAGGATGGATTAAAAAAATATGTAACAATTTTAGCAAAATTATCTTAATAGGATGGATTAAAAAATATGGAACAATTTTAGCAAAATGGACGGAGTATTTGATAAGTATCAAAACATAGGCATTGCAATCATATGATTCGTTGTTTAAATCAATATGATAAGTATACATTATCCGTTTTATTTTAATAGTGTATATATCACCTATCCAACTGCTGGTTTACCCAGATGGACCATGTGACCATAGCCATTGAGAGAGGTCTATTGCTCAGATGTCTCTGCTGACTCTGCATTGTTCTAGGAATGCAACAATCAAACATCTTTACAGAAAGATGAAGAATTTCAGAGGGCAAGTGTGATTCTGTCATTCAACACCTTCATTTGCTTAGTGACATCATTTTGAAGCATATGAGTTTATGGACAAAAAAATTGTAGCTGAAATTATTCATGCACCCTCAACACACATTCACCATCCCATACCATCAGTGTTCTCTTTGTTTAATTCAAAACATTTTGTATGAGTAACTAGCTTGAACTAAGGATAATGGTGTTCCTGTCAAAACAATGTAAAGCTTCATATTCTCAGTAGATTGATAACTGTCACAAGGCGGCAGGTTACTTCAGTTGATGATGTTTAGAAAATCCCTGCAAGCACAAACGCCTTTTGACACATAAAAATGGCTGCAATGAACTCCACAGATTTGGTAGCTATTAGAAGAGATGGTTTCAAGCTGCAGTTAACTTCTCTTTTCTTTCACCCAGTCAACAAAATTGTCAAGAATAACCGGCCATGCTTGGCTTGCATCATAGCCTTCGAGGTCCGGGAAGCTTATCTACAATATTAAAATGCATCCACAAAAAACCAGCCCCTTACACAAACTTGAAAATTCTATTACAGACCAAAGTCTTGGGAAGTCAATAATGAAGTGCACAAATTAGACTAAAATAGGAAGCAGCAACAATAAAAGGTACCTCTTGGCAAAACCGAAGAAAATTTGTCCATTGATCCAAATTGAGTACCTTATAATCACCTTGACTCTGACATTAAAAAAAGGACATTTAATTTACCCCAAAAAAAGAACATTTAACTCCAACGAATTATTGGATTACCAAAAGCATATAGGATGTCACCAAAGTATCTTGTCTTCTGCACGCAGCACTTCATAAAAAATATCCCTAATCGTGCCATGATCCCTATAATAACTATATTGCTAATTTCCTATAGTCTCCGGTTAGGACAAAGGTCCACTCGTGGAATTTCTAATTCAAACTAATCTGAATTAAATGTTGAAATAGCTTCAGAAATGGGGAAAGATTAAGGATACAACCTTAAGATATTCAGTGAATGAGTTAACTTGAGCCCGGAATTGTGATCCCAAAACAAGATCTACCAGTACACATATGCTTTCGATGTCTAAGCATTTTTGTTTGTCCTCTGAAAAAAGAAGGCACACTAGTTATACACTAGAAAACAATAACTTATAGACTTAAGTAAAATTGAGTAAAAAACTGTACACATGTTGAAATTCTTCAAGTCTTACCTGTTAGGCAGTAGCGGAATGCAAAAGCGTAAAAGTCCTCAAAATTAGCAGGCATCATGACCTGTTATTGAATAAGCTGCAAATTAAATCAAACATTGTATGAACCATGTCATTCGTAGAAAGATAAAGTAGCTCAACATACCTCTGCCTCCAACTTTGGGAGTGCTTTCTTTAATTTTGTAATGGAATCAACCTGAAGAGCTTTCAAGCCTACTTGCCATTCATCCTGGGAATATAATGTTTCAACAAAAGCTATATCATTCAACAGAGAACTCAAAAGGAATGCTACTCACATAGAAGAAAGCAACACTGACAATCAAATTCAAGAGGTGTACATATGGAATACTAAAGAAGCATGTGACTTCCACAAATAACTAAATTAGCCACTCTGAAGTAATTAATTCATCGAGTAAAGCTTACAAAGATGATACTTTACCTGAGTAAAATATCCCTGTCTGTTCGCTTTCATTTTCCTGAGAATTGTAAAAGAACAGTTGCATGTAAGCAAAACACAACCCAAATAAATATAACGTGTGCACACACACACAACACATAACACCAACAACTGACTTACCAAGCAAGCATCAAAATCCTCACATCAGTATGATCTACTTCTAGATCAGCGCACAATGCCTCAACACCATCTGGACTGTTTAAAGAACGAAAACAATTGATTCAAATAAAGGTTTGATAAAACCAACCATTACGGAAAAATGTCTTTTATGAATAAAAAACTAGACAAAGTGCACCAAAACTGCCCACATGATAAAAAAAATAAGCATAAAGCAAAAAAACAGCTTTAACATTATTGAATAATAAACCACTAAATGTTTATTATTTGTGATAAAATATTACTTGAATATATTGCTCACTACATATTATACTAGTATTTATTTATTACAGTAAATTACATCTTTCCATACGGTTTTGCAATGACACCACTACATCTAGGCACGATTTTTTATAGGGTTATTGCAAATGATTCCTAACAATTGGTTCATTGTGTTTATAGAGATTTTTTATACCCTAACAAGACTATGAATATTTCATTGTCATAATGAATCTCACTATATTTTAGAGAGAATAAGAGAGAGACTGTGTGTTTGGGTGAAATTCTGAACTTAAAAAGATCATTAATAGCAGTTGAACTCAAACACTAATCATCAAGAAGAGAGAAAAAACAATAAATGCTAAACTAGTCACTGGAATCTTTCTAGCGTTAAATTACTTCACAGTTATAAAAAGAAAATATGAAGCGTGTTATATAATATTGGACTATATCGCAAGATGGAAGAATAACTTGTAAAAAAATAAGCAACATCATCATTAGCACAAAGAAAGGGAATAAAAACATGAAACAGCATAAATGTATACAAGGAGTTAAGAAAGAAAGTGCTTACTCAATTATACCCAATGATTTGTTAGCATATAAACTGAAAAGGTTATCTATGCATTCTGTCACTTTTGATGCGGCTTTCCCTTTGCTCGAGGCTAAACTACATTGTGAGAGATGTAGTAAGTAAGGCAGCAACTTTCAAGTTTCAAAGGGTGTTGCCATGTTTGAACTACACATTAGCACCTTAATATCTAACTTGAATCTATATCATTTACATAATCTTGAAAATCAATTATAAATGTATCCAGTATTTCAAGGAAAGAGCTCAATGGGCGTGCTATTTGTGTTCATGATAATTTCATATGCACTTGTTGTCCGCTGCAGGGCTGGGAGCCTGGTACAATAAAATATCATGCATGGAAATTCTATGCTATGCCGACATGATCTGTACTGATGGTGATATCAGATAACAAATGAGTTTTCCTTGCATAGCTCTAAAACCAAAATAGACAGAGATTAAATTCATACATAGATCTAACTAATTAATGAATAAAACAATTTTCATATCAAGTGTAGCCCAAGCAAGTAATAGCATATGTATGAAAGATAAGTACGAGCAGCAAATGCATCTTAAATATTTAAGAGAAACTGAAGGATTCTAATCTGGGGAGTAATTGTCGATATTTCACCCTCCTATTATCAAAAGGACCAACATTTCACTTCTTTGAAGAACCAGAAGCCATTGTTATGACTAAAGGACAGTATTTTTTTTGGCAAATACCTAAAGAACAGTATTAAATCGCTTGGGCATAAAATTTTGATCCAAAATCTTTCAGCACAAGCTTAAACTCATCTAATTAACCCAATAAATCTCACGCTTTCGCGAGAACCAATTACAGCTCTCTATGCAATGCGGCATCCAGCAAATACAAAACCATCATCACAATTACGGAAGGAAAAGTGAGCTAAAATGGTGCCAACAATTGAATTCAAACATTCTGTACAGGGAAAAGAGGGGATTACCGGAGCGAACAGAATCAACTTTAGGAGCCTTGGCAGGGGCGGATTTTGTGGGATTAGCTTTTCTCTTGGATGCGCGAGGAGGCATTGTTGAAGGGATTTTGTTCCGGTTTCTTGATTGGGTTTCTGGGGAGGGTTTTGAAATGAAGCAGAAGTGGAACGGTATACGTTGGATCTGCGTTTCCCCTATATAGGCCGCGCCTTAGAGATAATTCATATTCATCTCACGTAGTTTTTATGGGTGGATGGATGCTTCTCACCATTTTAAGTGGGAAGCTTTGGGGGCTATATATATAGGGCTTTTGACATACTTCTATTAAACTATCTATACGGGAAAAAATAAAGGGAAAAGGTGCAAATAGACTCATGTACTAACAAAAAAAAAGTTCAAATAAGCCTTTATTTATGAGACTTTGTCCAGCCGTCTCCATTTGGGTTGGTTCCCAGTGGAATTTTTTGATGGAATTTTTTGAGCATCTTATTCATTAACTCTAGTTTACTCATACAAAATTTCAGCTAAAACTTCAATCGGGAAGGCATTCAAATGAATTCTTGAAAATAATTGCACACTTAGAAGCGCATTTATCTTCAAGAATTCTTTTCAATGTCTTCCCGATTTAAGTTTTAGCTGAAATTTGATATGAGTAAACTAGACTTGATGAATAAGATGCTCAAAAAATTTCTTCAAAAAATTCCACCGGGAACAACCCCAAATGACAACGGCCGGACAGAACCTTCTAAATAAGGGCTTATTTGACCTTATTTACATATTCTACTTTGACTATATTTTATTAATTATTGTATTATAATTTAAATTTTTGAAAAATATTGTTAAATTCTTCTCATTCTAAATTTTGAAAATATGAATTTTTTAAATTTTTTACTAATAAGGAATGGAGGATATTAATGGTCAAACTTGTGCGTTGGCAAACGTTAAATGTTGACTGTTGCAATTAAAAGGGAACAGAGGAAGTATTTGATTGTGAGTGTAGTAGTGCTTCTAAATGTTCTAAGAGCATCTCCAATGCTAAAACGTGAACGATGCATACGTGGCATGCGAGATAGCCAATAAAAAATAATAAATAGAATATCTCTCTCCTTATTTGAAGGATTTTGTATCATTTTGGTAAGTTTTTCTTCACAATGTCAAGCACAATGTCTAGATGTAGACATTGTACTTGACATTGCAGAGGAAAACTTACCAAAAACACATAAAACCGTGAAAAGAGTGAGAGAGAAATGTCATAAATACATTTTTTGTGTTTATCTCTCTCATGCCACATGTGCACTGTACCGTGTACATTATAGCATTGGAGATGTTCTAAATCGTTCTTACAAGTATTTTTAAGAAGTTATGAAAATTGACAAATTTTAAGGGTTGGAGGGAATAGCACTTTCCATTCAATTTTGCTCCTAGCAGTCGCTCCTCCTTAGCGGCTTAGCCATCGCGTAGGGTTTTGTCTCCCTAACGGCTTTGCCGTCGTGTAGGATTTTCCTTCCGCCAAATATTTGTGCGGTTCTTGTTCTCTAGGCTTCTAAAGTTCTTTTGATTGTTGGTTCTGGTTTTCGGATTTAGACGACTTTCATATTACCATCGGATCTCAAAGCAGCGACAAGATTTCGTATTTGTTTTCTCATCTCTTTTCTCGACTTGTGCAAGTTCAATTTTAAGGGAGGCGTGAGTGCGGTTGCAGCTTTTGGAAATGAATCCAAGGTTCAAGAAACGATAATAATGTCTTCTATGGGTGATCTAGAGCACCGTTGTCTGATTCCTGCAACAGAGGAGGAGGTTGAAGGGTTACTTTCTGGCGAATCAACATGAGTTGAGGGCGGTGGTGGTAATGGAGGCGAAATGGGTGACGAGAAGACGGGGAGAGGTGCAGGGCTGAGCAAAGGAGACAGATCGACGCCCCCCCCCCCCCCCCCCCAAACCGCCGACTTGGAGCAATTGAGGTGATAGGTTTTGGAAGATTTATTAGTTATTTAGTTTTTTATGGTTTTAAGCCCGCGTTGTGTTTTACCACTTTTACGTTGCTCTGTTTTTTGTTGATGTCTTTAGTTTTATGTCTACAATAATAATTGACAATTTCCTGCTAGACATTATGTTGTTAGAAGGATCTATTTAGCCTGTGATTGTCGTGTCACGCCCGCTTGGTGGTTAGCGATTCGTATTGCTCTTACACGGGTGATCGTCTCTGAGTCTAGCTATAGGGTCGATAGTGCTTGTTGGTTACGGATAATTGTTATCAGTATTGGTCTTTTTGAGTTAGTTGTAACGATCTGATTCTTACTGATTTCAATATAAGCATTTTGTTTTGATAATAAAAAAAAGGGATAAGGGTCAGATAGGGCGTCAAACTTGAAAAAAAATGTCAAATAAGGCCATATTTAGGATGCTCTGTCCGGCCGACGCCATTTGGGGCGGTTCCCGATGGAATTTTTTGATGAAATTTTTTGAGAATCTTATTCATTAAGTCTAGTTTACTCATATCAAATTTGAACTAAAACTTCAATCGGGAAGGCATTCAAATGAATTCTTGAAGATAATTGTGCAGTTAAAAGCGCAGTTATCTTCAAGAATTCATTTGAATGCCTTCCCAATTGAATTGTTAGTTCAAATTTGATATGAGTAAACTAGACTTAATGAATAAGATTCTCAAAAAATTTCATCAAAAAATTCCACCGGGAACCGCCCCAAATGGCGTCAACCGGACATAGCATCCTAAATATGGCCTTATTTGACATTTTTTTCCAAGTTCGAGGCCCTATCTGACCCTTATCTCTAAAAAAAATCAAATTTCTCCTCGAATCCAATGTAAAATCATATGCGGACATTATCATAGACATTGTCTAGAATTTATTTATATCTCTCTCATATTTTTTTATTTTTTCTCTATATTGAATAATCTTTTTATCTCTATCTCTTTTATGATACAAAGGATGGACTTCACTACATTACATTGTTTTATTGGAGATGCTTTAAATATATGGACATCATAATATTCATACACCTATCCCATTGGAGGTCCCCAACTTTGTTTTGGACGTCAAATGGGAATATAAAAAATTGTAATTAAAATTTGCAAAGCAAAAAAATAAAAGTTGAATAACAAAATCAATATAAAAAGGTGACAAAAATTTCAGGACAAACAGAAAAGAAAATTTACAAAGTTTTGTGGGAGAGAGAGTGTTTTTTAGTGGGTGAGGTAAGGTGATTTTCTGAGTGAATGTAAAATTTAAACAAAATTGTGCGTAAATTATTTTTTTAAGGAAATAATCTATATTAAAAGTAACAAATCAAGCAACATTAAAATAGACTCATCATAACAATCTCAGGCATAAGCTCAATGATCAAACTTTGAATCTGTCACCCATAGACGAGCCGCAGAAGTCGCTAATCATGTAATGGACAAATTGAAGCTTAATATCACCATGTAAGTTTTCATGGTTCTATCGTGATTTAAAAAACTTACAACTCTACCAAAATCAAACCAATGTAAGAAAAAATATAGAAACAAGTCATTCGTTTTTAGTTATGTCGCATCGTAGCTTGATTCCATTGGACCTGGAGATTTGTCTCGACTGTCTGAAAACCAGTGATATTTGTTTCAATCTTGTACTTAATAATTTAATAAAAATCTCGTACTACTCTTTCCTGCTGTGGCGGTGATTCTAGTGGAGGGCTGATCAATGGTGTCATCGTAGATGGGTTGAGAAGCATTATTGAATTTGAGAAAAATATATCTAAATCTTGATGAATAACATCAATAGCAATTGAAAAATAGCATAACTCCGTGAAAGCACTTGCATCATTTATTTGAGAAGAAACCACTCATAGAATGACTCTAAAAATTGACAGATGAAGAAGAACCCTAAAAATTTTAGGGAATAAAACACCACTTATACAAGTGCACAAACCACTTTTTTTTACTTACGTATAAACTCCGTATTGTGAAGACTAATTCTCCTCCGACATTCAAACTGAGAGAAGCAACGCATGAACCGATAGTGATTTGGAATACGAAGTATTTTCAGCTTCAATAGATTCAGGCCACTTGAGATGGCGACGGTCTATAGCAAAGCCAACGACAAAATGTTGACACTAGAACAAAACATTAATATTAAGTGGGCAATTAGTATAAGGATATAATAGACATTCTATTTATATTTAATTAATTGATTTTAATTAGGGGCTGTGAATAGCAAATTAGAGGTTGCATTTAAAATTTCCTGTTTAATATTAAAGGATTTAGTACACAAAAAAGGGGTTTGATAAAAAAACATTTCTAAGGATGTGCTTACTTCACTGCTAAAGTCACAATTAAGTTAGTAAGAAATGTGAAGTAAACATGTAAGCTGGTAAAAAAGACGCTTAGGACATGTTTACTTCACAGGTTACTAAACGGCGCTTATTAAGACACGCTTAATAAGTGGCGCATAAAATAAACAATGTTGTAAGATCGTGTTTACTTCACAGGGTCTAAAACATGCTTTTTCCCCCATGTTTACTAAGCACAAGCCTCGGCATCCATAATATCCATGCCTCGGCGCACCAAATCGAACATGTAGCGGTCTATCCAAAAAACCACGGCATCCATAATATCCATGCCGCGGCCTTCTACTCAGAAAGTAATCAAGTGATGCGGGTATAAACTGAAAAGAATTTTATACACCACATGCTTGATTTTTGCAATGACTTCCTCTTCCTTGACGTCCCCTTCATCAAATCGGTTGGCATTCCTAGCGTGCCAAAGGTAGTAGACCGCGGCACCAAACGCAATCCGGATAGCCTTCCCTTTAATCTTTGATCCCTTGCGATCCTTCAAGATCCATTTCACAGAGCTGCTTAGCGTGGTCATCTCTCGAGTCATGCCTAACCATTCCTTAATTTTTTTCCAGACCCTACAGGTGTAATGACATCGAAAAAATAGGTGTGACATTGTTTCCAATCCACCCTTGCACAGGTCACAACGATTAACAATATGTAGGTAACCAAGGCTATCCTGTGTAGGTAGCCGGTTCCTCATAGCAAGCCAGACGTTGAATGAGAACTTCAGAGAGATATAAGACTTCTAAATGAAGCTCATACATACTCTCGGCGTCCCTTTAATTCTCAACAACTCATAAATTTTTCCGGAACGGAGTTTACCATTTAAGGATCTGCTATTTAGGCCCATAATGGTATCATTCAAATTGTTAAAGCATCCCAAAATTTGATCCCGGATGTGACTCAATTTCTTCATGAACATTGAGTCACAATTGTGTGGGATAAAATCCCACACGCTCCTACCTTTGAGGTAGACCCCATTTACCCACCGCACCCAAAGGGTGTCTTTCTTCCTATGGACATCCCAAAATGTTTGAGAGAGGAGAGCATGGTTCCAAATCTTGGCATTAAGAATGCCAAGGCCTCCCTCCCCTTTTGGTAGACAGATGTCATCCCAAGCCACTTTAGAATATTTTCCACCTCATTTACCCACCGCACCTAAGGCCTTTTTGTTGTTGTTGTTGATGCTACTGTTGACAACGGTGGGACCTAAGGCCTAAGCAATTCAATACCCCGTATTACACAAAAATATAGTGCAACTCGAACCCCCACAAATTAATAAAAGGCCCATTATATGGGAAATAGTAAGCCCAATGTTATTTATGCAACAAACTGCATAAATTCAAGCCCTAGGACTTGCAACAATTGTAGGCCGTCATCTTCCTCGCAGCTCTGCTGGTTCCGCTCCCGCTCTTCCGAAAATGGTGATTCTCACCTCCTTCCTTATGCGTCTCCCCCATCCCCTCTCTCCATGAATTGTGATAAGTCTTTCTGCGTATTTAATCGTATAATTCTAAATTGATGTGTTTATGCATTAGCCGTCACACAAGACCTTCATCATCAAGAAGAAGCTTGCAAAGAAGCAGAGGCAGAATCGACCTATTCCGCACTGGATTCGCATGAGGACCGACAACAAGATCAGGTAATCATCATCGATTTCCACAATCTTCCGGAATCCGAATTAACTGTCTTGCGCATAGATTCAAATGTTTTGTCTGTGTTTTCTTAGTCTAATTTAAGATTGTATTCGGTCAGGTACAATGCTAAGCGCAGACATTGGCGTCGCACCAAGCTAGGGTTCTAAGATTGATGTAACCTCCGTGTGAGACATTTATGAAGAAAGTTGAGCTGCATCTTTAGAAAATAGTTATCTATTCAGAACTTATTTACTTTTGTTTCCTAATTTTGGTACTCCCTTTGATATGAGACACCGTTTGGTTTGACTCAATTCAAAATATGGATGTGAGATTTGCAGTAATGGATGGCTTTTCAACTACTAAAGTGTGTGTGAAAGTTTTGTGTTTCAGATAATCATATTGGTTATGGCTTGAAAATAGTAAAATAATGGTCATTTGTCTGTCTGGTAAATATAATTATTTGATTTTCATTGGTTAGGTTTAATTACCAAGTTCTTGGTAAAAAACAGTATGACAACTCTCCCTCAGTTCGTGCCTGTTTTGAAATCTAAAGAATGTGTCTAGGAGACAACAAACCTAAAACTCCATTTGTGTTTTCCATGCCTGAAAAGGTCTGATCTTTTTCTTATTCGTTGAAACTATTGTCTTTTGAAGGGTTTTTCGATGTTTTTTTTCTCATCAACTTCAAGTTCAACATGATACATGATCTGCTTGATGTTATGTCGAATTGGAAAATATTGATGTTTACGTTAATGGTTTTTATTTTTGCATATGGAAACTTCATCGGATCAAACTCTATGACAAATATCTCGTATTTATAGATATACTTGGCATATCAAAATGTATTTCTTAACATATCACAACTGTATGTACTCTCCTCAGTCCTCGTCCCAAAATGGTTTGCAAATACAACTCTTTTCTTCACCAATACATTTCCATTATTTTTTGTCTTATTTTGAGTCTAGTGTTCCTAATTTAGTTTCTTGCGTTTCTTGCATTTGAGTTTTTCCGTTAAACTTTCCTGTCTAATTGGTCAACTATTGGCTTGCGACTTTGCTCACATTTCACAACTCTCATCTACGAAGTTGAAGATTAGTGGTCTTGTGATTCCGAAAGAACTTGAGTTTGATTTGGCGTTAGAAAGTACTACTTTGGTCTCATTAACATTGAAATATTAACATTGAAATATTGAAATATTGAGATATGAGAATGTGGTGCAATTATTAATAACATCGAGTTTATTTTGTTGATCTTGATTTGATAAAGCAACAATAATTTAGATCACACAAATTTAATCAAATTTAATCCGGAGTAAACTCAGACAATCTTAACAAGATGTAAGGAGTATTAAATAGACAAATTGGCCTAGAAAATATACAAATTTACCTCGACAATATATAAATTGGCCTAGACAATATACAAAATTGACATACCTATGAAAGATGATGATTGTAGGCTTCAACTCAAACTTCTCGGGCTTTTTTAACATCTCAATTGGTGTCCTTAAACAAGGTCCCGGTTTACACTTTTATATAGTTTGGGAACTTAGTTTTTTCTTTATAATACATAATGCTTATATTTCACGTAATCACTTTGCCATTATCATGTTGTTGAGATTGAGTGCCACTCATCATCTCATTATTATACTCTAGCAATAGCCTTTGATATTTAGTATAGAAATCATTCGTCACGAGATACATTTCATCCTATATGGTTATTAATTACTCCGTAATTCTTATGAGTGCGTGGTCTCTAGGCACCCTTCCTTTTTCGCATTGCAGTCCTGGTATGAAAGTGGAAGTTCTAAACTGGTGAATGTTTCGTGCTCTGAGTGTTGTTATTTGTTAAGTGTGTGTTTGGTGGCCTCGATCTGGCTGATTCTGGGTCAAAAAATAGGCTAACGCAACTGATTATGGTTCTTTTAAAAAAAAGCAAAACTAGATGCGGATTCACAGAACCCATCGGGTAAAGTCATAATTTTGAGGACCCAAAATTAATTGAGCCGGTACTCGCTACTTGTCCATCCCATAACACAAAATTGGGTGCCCAATTTGGTTTTTATACGCCTAGTACTTGTGCGAAACTGGAACCAAGTCCACCCAAGCCATATGCAACATAAGCCAATTCCACAATATTTGGCTCCACAATCCAAAAGTCAACGTCAACAAAAAGCAACGTACTAATGCTACTACCAAAGGTAAAAGTTGATAGTCTTGAAGCCAGAGCAAGGAAATCTAATGATACATACTATTATGGCTATTCTATTAATAACAAAATTTTAGCAGCTAGGCAGTAGGTTGGTAAGACGATCATTTCAAGCAAATCTCAAGATGAGAAACATGCAATGCTGTGCACTTGTGATAGCTAAGGTGTCCAAAGACACACCTGACCCCCATTGGTAGCACCTGCAAGCATCCCAGCATTGTAGGGGTGTGCATCAAAGCGGCACTGTACAGCAGATATATGCTCACTCTGTAATGTCACATGAATTTTCTTTTCGCCTGTCGAAATGACATCAACTCCTCTTTGCGTGTTTCCAATGAATATATAGGAATCATCCCAGCCCCATATGCCTCTGCTTTGTCAAACACGCACAAATTTTTAAGAACAAGGAAAAGAGAATAATGGAAACCATAAATCAACTTGGCTTCGTATACAGCTCAATCAGACACATGCATAAGGTTTCATTTTATAGTACTGACCCTAGCCATTTTTCTTTAAGTTATTAGATAACCGAGATTATTGCAATATATGTGTCTCCTGTGTGACCCCCAAGCAGGGAGGGACAACAGATACTGTTCTGTGACAGCGAAAATAGGAAAGGGGCGAAGTGATGGAGTAGATTTGGGCGAAAGAGAAAGTAATACAGTGGAAAAGTAAGTGTTAGTTTTAGATTTTTATCATTTTCGGTAACTTAATTGATCACTTTTAACTTTAAAAGTGCAAAATAATTACATCAACATTACCCCAGTGGCCCAGTGCCACAAAGGCTCCTACCTATGATGGGGTGAGGGGGTCGGATGTACGCAGCCTTACTCATGTACTAAAAGACAGAGAAACTGTTTCCGGATGACCCAAGATGAAAATCATGTCAAAAATAAATAAATAATTCACTAAGCCTATTAAATTATTATTATATTATTATTGGACTCGTGACTATGGGATTGAGATGTAGCTCAGAAGCCACTGTGTAATACTTAGTTGCTTGTGTGACATCATTAGTTGTCCAGGAAAGCATCAATGAAGAATGAGAACGCAACTTGCCTGAATGAGGAAATCTGTGAGTGTGTTTGATTATCGTGATGAACCATACTTACATCTTCATAATTAGCTCCACTTGACAAGCCTATTTTGTCATCATAACTGCCCAAAATGGAAAAACTCTTACACTCATACAATCAATATAAAATAGCCAAGTATAAAGTGGGTGAAAAGTAAAAGTTGTGGTTGAGGTCAGATAAAAATAAATAGAAATGATATCAATCATATATTTCTTGTCAAAAAGGAAACCGAACATTCATTTAGGGACAATCCAAAAAGGAGTGTAAGACAGTCAAAATGGGGCGGAGGCAGGAACTATTTGAGCCAGAGTGAAAAGGACTTCAAGACTTTTAAATTTAAGTATACAGGTTCAGTGATCAAGATGACTACGACTCTATGAGCCCTATTATAACCTTATTAAGGCCATACACATACCTACTATTCTTTGCTAGGCTTAAACAAATTAAATGACATGAGTTATGTCTTATGCATCCAATGTCAGCCTCAGGACATACATAGAACAAGAATATTGAATTACCCCAAGTGAGCTTCCTTTTTGCTCAAGTATATTCAAGCTAGCAGTACGAGTAAAGTCAATCAGTTCAAGGAAATATCATTTCTGGAAAAGTCCATTACTCCAATACCTAAAATCTAAATGACACTATTGAAAACAACAACATCCAAGCCTTAGCTTAAAAATATTTTGGGGTCAGCTAACATGAATTGATACATGATATCGGAGTCAAAAGGAAAAAAAATAATTACAATAAAAAGATAAGGTATAATAAAAAAGATAATACAGAGTATAAAATAGAGATAAGATATACATGAAAATGATAAGATACAAATGACTAATGAAACTGATAAAAAAAAAGTACTTTCAGAGGTCAGAACTATTTATATTAGCAATAGCCAACAAGGTACGAAACTAGAATAAATCACCTTGTTGATGCAAGAAGTCGACCAGATCGTGAAAAGTAAGCAGAATGCACAGGTCTTTTATGGTGAATAGTTCTCAAAGGTTTGAGTTTATTAGAGCCAACATTTCTCATATCCCAGATACAGACAGTTTTGTCAGAAGAGCTTGTAGCCATAGTATTAATATTCTCCGAGTTAAAATCTATAGAGTTGATCATGTTTCCATGTAACTTCCTAGATGATGATGATGATTTTCCAGCTCTCAAATCCCATATTTCAAAATAACCACTTCCCTCTGCGAAATATAATGAATTCCTATCGCCTGGACTTTGACATATAGCATGTATAGGAGAGTTGCTTATATATATCGAATCAAATAACTCCTTCTCAATGTCCATCAACTTGATAAACCCATCATAACAAGATGTAATCATCTGTACACAAGGTGCAACCATAAATCAAACCAAAACCTTCAGCCATGAAGATTTTTAATGAAAAGCAGAATGAGTTAATCATTTTCATTTACCCCAGTGCCGCAAAGGCT
Source organism: Cuscuta epithymum (assembly GCA_945859915.1). Lineage (NCBI taxonomy): Eukaryota > Viridiplantae > Streptophyta > Magnoliopsida > Solanales > Convolvulaceae > Cuscuta > Cuscuta epithymum. The sequence goes on along the minus strand of CAMAPF010000017.1, from coordinate 4,348,068 downwards.
CCCACCTATGGTGGGGTAGGGGGGGGGGTCGGATGTTCGCAGTCTTACCCCTGTACTAAAGAACAGAGAGACTGTTTCCGGATGATCCATAGTGAAAATCGCGTCCAAAATTGCATGGACTGACTGTTGCTTCATAACAAAGAAGCGCAGACAGTTTAGTGAGCCATTTTGCTTTATTCCATCATATTCTCAAGCCAAAAAATAATGAATCTTTGGCTCCATTGCAAATGATGGAAATGAAAAGCAGAATGAGTTAATATATTTTAGAAATGTTCAAAGCCCGTTTGGTGACACTGTTTTACAGCTTATCAGACTCATCAGCCAACTTTTTCACAAAACACGCAATTTTTGATATGGTGCGATGAATTGTGTAATAATAAAAAATGTGAGGTCGGAGTTACTTTTATGGCTCTATTGACTGAAGTTACTGTAGAGAATTATTTTAGCTATTTTTTCATATAAAGTTTTCTATATTTTATTAATAAAATACATTTTAAATATAATTTTTTCATAAATCAGCATAACTAGCCAATCCAGCGGCTTTAGCTAGAACTTCATAAATTTCAGCAGAATTGGGATTTGGGTATATAATTATTTTCAAGAAGCACTTCATATTTCCGATGAGTGCACATAAGCCTACATTTTGAAAATCTTAAATTATTTATCACAATGCAAATATATATGTGTGTATAGATCTAACCTTTGACCTTGTAAATGGTTCAATCACTATCCCTGATACTCGACCAGAATGAGGTTGGTAAACATAAAGTCCCTCTCCATCCTCCTCTTTTGCGTCAGCATTCCAGAAACCTATATTTCCATGCATGTTTCCTGCGACAACCATTTTCATCTCTCTTGCTGGGAAAAACTTCACATTAAGTATTCTTCCTGGCACAACCTGAGCAATACTTTCCGGTTCCAATCTCAATGAGTCTATATCTACTGAAAATGAAGGCCTGGTCATCTTGTCAACATCACAAAAATTAGGTTTTTGATCAGCCTTCTCATCCAATTTTGGCTTTCTTGATAAACTCTTAATTGTTTCAATTAATTGCTGGTTTGAGCCTGTAGTAACACCCCTGTAAGCATCTTTCATATTGATAGGTACAGGCTCTCTAACCAAATTCGACAGTGAGTTTTCTTTGCTTAGTTTATCCCTGATTTTGGATCCAACAAGGTCATGTCTCAGGCCACCAACTGTAGAAGTATCTGGAGGCTTTCCTCGAGTCCTTAGAGAATGACGAAGTGGAGCTTCAGATTTTAGCCTTTTATTATATGGTCTTTTCTGCATCCTGCAGTAGTAATAGAAGAATACATTTACTCAGAAATGGCAACACATCCCTGTGCTATGTACATCCAAATATGAAATCAACCACATAAATTTTTACACAACCAGGCAAATTTACTACTCCTATAAATTACAGATCACTTTTTACAATCCAACACACACATATACCTGAAGAGTATCTCTAAAGAGAGTATAAAATCTAATGTTTCCTCTTTTGGTAAAGGAAACAAAACAAAAGCAATATGATATGTCCGGCAGGTTTGACTCTGTACGGTAGGATAGAGCGAGGCGGAAATAAGAAGGAGCTGGAATACCTGACGGCGGCGGTTGCAGCAGAGAGATCTGATACGTGGGAAGGAATTTTGAAGGCGACGAGCATTTCCTCGTTGCGCTTGATGTTTTCCAGTCTCTTACACTCGTAATCCGTGAATTTCTGAGAAGGAGCCATTAGAGAAATCGGAATACTGTCGGAGTAGTGTAACTTCCAGAAGTGAAGAACAAATAGGCGGAATAAAAATGGGGGGAAAATGGTTAACAATGACGGCGGGAGAAAGGGTTAAACATTGACGATATGTATCGCTCTCTGTCTCAGTTAATAATTACGGAGTAAATCAGTAAAACAATGACGGCGGGAGAAAGGGTCCCTTATCCAGACAATATTTAAATCACTTAATTCGATTATATTTTGAAAATGGGTTTGATGTGTGTATACTAGTATATGGTGATCAAATTGTTATTATTTAAGAGTATTAATTGTTTTTTAAAATAAAAATGAAAAGTAATACTACATAACATGGAATTGGGAACTTTAAGTTGGGACTGATTAATTAGCTTATTGTGTAAGCTACTTGATAATAAGATTTTTACTACTAGGTATTTTGATAAGTAGTTATCATTAATGAATTGAAGTAAAGTATTAGCTAATTGATAACAATGATTTTTTACTATTTTAGTAAGCTGCTATCATTTGGGGTCGAAGTAAGGTATTTAGGAATTTAGTTATTTACAATTAGACATTAAGAAATAAAGTGATCAATAATGATACAAAAAAAGAGATACTATTTTTTACTATACTTTTTGCATATATTCTTTTGATAAGTTTTGAATTTTTTTAAATAGCACATGCTATTACTATTTTATATAATTACTACTAGTACTATTACTTTAAACAAGTATATATACACACATACCCACACACATTCATTTAATTTTTGTATTACTGTATTATTACTATCTTAACTTTTTAAATTTTACCAGTTTTAAAATAATGTTATAAAACGTGACTGTGTGATATAATATTTATTGTGATTGCAATTTTATTGTTATTTAGCAAAAGAAGTGTGATTAGAAGGTAAATTAGACTTTTGAAACATCAAATCAAATGGATAATATGAAAAACTACTCAAAACAGTTTTTCATTTTTAGCTTATTTGCATAATAGCCAAAATGTTGTTTACCAAATCCAGTTGTTTGGCTATGCCAAACATTCAAAATCAATCTAAAAATTAAAGTCAGATAGGCCATTTACAAATGCCTTCATTGTTTAACGAAAAAAGATGAAATTCACATTAATAATCTCTACTTTGAGCTGTTCTACAATAATAATCCCTACTAAAGAAATTGATATAAATAATCCATACCTTTAAACACATTCAAATAAATAGATTAAATGAAACAGAGGTAACGCTTCTGTTTGATATTACCCCTATCCCATCCATGATCCATCCCACCTACCAATACCATCATCCTCTTCTACGTATGCCCATCTGACCATCTTCCTCACCGGCTGTGCTCCTCTTTTGTTTTCTTTAACAAGCTTTTTATGTCTGCCGAACACTTGATTTTTTTCATACGATGTTATCATCACTTTTAGTTATTCACTCTCTGTCCTAATGATTTATCATATGGATTTGATTATATTTTTTTGAATGTTAAATTGTATGATTGGAAAATTATAACACCACAATCCCTAGCTAATTTTAAAGGTGAATAACCTCTAAATTTAGAGGAGCAAAATTCGTTAGTTCCAATACTAAAAACTACAACTATCAGTTCTCATGAGTAAAATTGAAGCCCCAATGTATACACACATATAATGCTTCATCCTCTGATTCTTGAGCCCCCCTCCTGGGCAAGCAACAATAATAGGTGAAGTACAAAGCTCACCCAATTGAAGTACGGAGTTCAAAATGCAGGTTATGCGAAGTTTGACTAAAATGAAAAAAAATACTCCGTATATAATAAAATAAAAAACTGCTGAAGCTTGAGAGGGGGGGGGGGGGGGGGAGAAGTAACAACTTACCGGGAGGTGAGTGCGTGACAGGGGATGGGGTATATGAAGAAGAAGAAAAAGAAAGAGGCAAGCGAAGAGGTGCACGTGATATAGGAATATCAAATGAACCGTTAACTCCGTTTCATTTAATCTGCTTATGTGAATCTATTTACAAGTTTGGATTATTTGCATCAATATCTTAAGCAGGGATTATTAGTATAGAACGGCTAAAAGTATAGATTATTAGTATCAATTCTACCAAAAAAAGATATTTCTTATAAAACAATTTACTTTCCATGTTTGTAATCACAAAATTCTAACAAAGATAAGTAAAAGCCACTCCAATTTGTGCAAAACTCAAATTAACACAATAGCATTCCGAAGAGGAGGCAGAGTACACAGCTGCAACATACGATGCACATGTTCCGTGAGTGATATTATAGAGGATGGTTTCATCCCAAAAAAGGATTACAAATGCTAGGTCATATACACGCAATCGATATTATATTATCAACTATGTCCAAATACTAGTGAAATGGACTCCACAACAATATAAACAATCCATATAATTCTATATCTTGTTTTGGATACAAAAAAAGGACTTTTCGAACTCATATACTTTTGGAAGTATATCTAGTTAAAGGAAGAAGTTCAAAAACCTGTTACATATGCGTGCAAAAGACAAAACAAAGTCTTAAAAAAGAAGCAAATAGGTTGTTATGTGAGCTTGTAACCTCACTAGCTTGATAGTAAAGTTGCTAAATTTTTCGATCTTCATTATTTTATGACATACTTACTGTTTTTGTTTTTATGATTGGACCTTTTAATCACATGCATTAACAAATCTATCATTTTAATGAAAATAGCTTTAATTGATGTGATAACACCATTCCAAAATTCCAATTGCATAAGTGATAACCCGATCAATACTAAAACAAAATAAGAGAGCCGGCCCTTTGATGGGAAACCCTATGCGGCCATCCCAACCCCCTTCACGATCCGATTTTGGAAGATGAAGACATTCTCTATGCAATGAAAGATCAAATCAAAGGTATTTCTATGCTTTCGCTCTTTTTCAATTTCTGTTTTCAAGGAATTTGGTCCGGCTTCTTCATTGGCCGAGAATTTTGTCCGCTTCATGTGAGCATAGGGGTGGACTCGGGGCGGGTGGCCCGACCCGGAACCGGCCTGAACCAGCATTGTTCTGGCCCGGTGGCCCGGTCAGTGACCGGTCCGGGTAGGCCCGACCCGCTGGGGTTCCGGTCCGGTCCCCCTAAATCACGAACCGGCCCGGCCGGTTTGGGCCCGGTTCCGGTTCGTTTTAATTTATTTTCAATTTTTTTTTGTTTTCGAGTTGGGCTGGGTATTTCGGGCCATTTGGGGTGGTTTGGGGGTAGGGGTGGGGGGGTTAACTAGGAAAAGGGGAAAAAAAATAACTAAGGCCCGAGGCCCGGCCCGACCCGGACCCGGGGAGTACCCATGCCGGTTCCGGGCCCCCCATTTCTGAACCGCCGGCCCGACCCGGGCCCGAACTGGCTCGAGTCCACGCCTATGTGAGTGTGTGGTATGTTATTCTCCTAGCAATGTCTAGAAGCTGTGCGTTTCTAATCGGGGTAATCGATCTGGTGAAGCCTTTTCAACCTTTTTGTTTTGATGTTTCAAATACTCGCCCACCACTTGAACCGCCACCTCGCTCTAGGAAGAAGAAGATGATCAAGCGGATCTCCTTTTTGGTGGCTGGTCAAACCGATGCTTCAAGAAATTTCTACTCAACTTATTTCCCTTTAAAGGTTGCTGGTCAAACCAATTCTCCATTTCCGGTGGCTGGTGTAGCCGGATCTTTTAGTCATAATATTTTAATTTCTCTTTGGAGTAGCAAGAAGATCAGCAAGACTGTTAGACTAGATTACATTATTGCGGGGACGCGGGGTTAGCGATCTGGAAGCATTGAATCTGTTCCGTTCTATGTCTCATCTAGAGATGGACCCGGGCCGGGTCAAGGCCCGATCGGGCCTCGGGTCTTATAAGGGTAGGCCCGGGACCGGCCCGGTCAATGACCGGTTCCGGTTCGGGCCGGGCCACCCGCCCGGGTCACGGGTCGGGCCACCCGCTGGGCCGGGCCGGGCCAGTATATATTTTTTTTAATTAATTATATATTATACAAATTGCTATTAAAAACAAAGTTCAAGTGCATTTATTTGAAATAAGAACTACATTTGAGAATTGAGAAAAAAATAACAATACGAAATACAATACGAAAAAAATATCAATTGGGATTTCCGCCACCGTTGGTTGTTGTTTTCCCTTTGTCACAGGACTTCATATGTTTTATTGGCATCCCGTATCCGTATGAACGCCCCAAGCAACACTCTTTCTTGCACCACCTGCAAGTTGCCCACCACAGTCCGGTCTTCGGGTCCTTCCACTTGTCAAAATTGTTTTGCATAAGGGAAGATGTACTTTCCATATTTAAAATGGTATATGTATAAGTAGGAATATAGGATAATAAGAGAAGATGAAGATGGAGAAGAGTTTGAGATTTGAGAAGAATTGGAGAAGAGGTGTAGAAAAATGTTAGAAAATAGATGTATTTATAGATGTTTTTGAACCCCACTCCCCACACCACCACCCCCGGGACCCCCCTGCCCCCCACCCATAGCCCCAACGGCTATATAGCCGTTTGGGAGGTTTGATTTAATTTTTTTTTTAAAGTTATACACATATTGTAAAATAAATTAATTAATTTAATGAATTAAGTAAAACTAAAACTATTTGTACTTAGAAAAGTGGTTTGATTTATAATTTACAAATGTTACAAAATAGGTGTATAAGTATTTAAACAAATTACATATTGTAAATGTATTTTTAATTTAAAAACTGGCTTTATATTTTAGAAAAATAATTTTAAGTCGTTAGATTGTAACCAATTAATTAATTTGAGAAGTGCTACATATGAAAAAGTGAACACATATTTATTTGAAATATGAAGTACAAGTTTACAAATTAATTTGAAGTACAACTACAAATTTACAATTTTGAAATATGAAGTACAAGTTTACAATTTTGAAATATGAAGTACAAGTATAAATAAATTTGACAAGTGCTATAAAATACATTTTATAATAAATTCTAAAATACTAATCAATCGGAATCTCCGGCATAGGTAGAGCCACCATCGGTTGTTGAGTCATCCATAAAATCTTGGAAGGGGGTGATGCTCAATTCTTGAGTTCTACGTGCGGCCTTCAACCAATCGTGGTAGCATATAAGCGTCTCAAGAGACTCCGCGCTCAATCTCGATCTAGATGCCGTTAGGACGTTGCCGGCCGAACTAAATTCTTGTTCCACAGCAACTGTTGAAACCGGCATTGATAGTACTTGCTTAGCCATCCGTGCTAAAATCGGGAACGTTCTTTCTTTTGACTTCCACCAGTCTAGAACGTCAAAGTCATCATTTTCTTCAAAATCAATTTCATATGTTAAATACAAAGTAATCTCATTCAATGCGCTTTGTTCAGTGACGTGAGTTGTTTTAATTTTTTTCATAAGATTGCCAAATGCAGATTTAAAAATCGATTTTCCTTTAGATGAAGATGTTCGTGACGGGGGAGGGGGAGCGTTGCTATATTGTGCACGAAACTCATTAAATAAGGCATAAAATAAAGTACTAACCTCGTTGTATTCCGTTTTCGGATCTATGGGGTTATCGTCATACATTGGAAATTCACCGAAAAACGCAAGATAATAGAAGTTGAAACAATCTTCCAAATTAGCAAGTCTATAACGAGGATCGAGAATAAATGCAATACCATAAATATGGGGAATATGCGCATAATATTTTAAAAACTTTTCCTTCATATGATCACAAAAATAATGAACGAAACGGCATTCTGAAATTCTTTAAAAGCATCGGCGAGATTAACAGCTTGTGGAATAAATTGGTTTGCGGTAGGTTTATAAACATGACTAAAAGTTTCAGTAGCATTAAAAAAATATATCAAAACATTACAAATTTTTTCGCAAGTGTCGATCTCAGCCGCGTTTATAATATAGTTATCATGTTCTTTTAAAAAAGCAGGAAAATGTTCTTTATATCTAAGAACAACTTTAAGTAATTTATAAGTACTATTCCAACGAATACTCAAATCTTTAGGAAAAGCAACATATCTCACACCACTTTCAGTCAAATAACTTTGCCATTTTAATCTAAGTTGACCATTACCCCAAATACGTCTAATCCCCCCCTTTATTACCTCCATGGAATCTCCTAACGCTTTTAAACCGTCAAGCACACATAAATTTATAACATGACATGCACAGCGTTGATGAAAAAATCTATCCATCAAAGAATTGGCACCACACAACTCCCGCAATCTAGGTATAGCAGCAGTATTATTAGTAGCATTATCGAAACCAATAGCAAACACCTTATCAATCAAATTATACTCAATTAAAATACGCTCAATCAAAATATAAATATGTTCAGCGGTGTGACGATCATTAAATTCACGAAAAGCAAGAACACGTTTATGCATATTCCAATCCTCATCAATATAATGTGCAGTCAGACCCAAATAATATAAATGATGAAAATCATCCTCCCATATGTCAGAACAAATAGTAACACGCCCATCAATGTTTGCAAAAAAATTTTGTAATCTTACCTTTTCCGCATTATAAAGCCTTATTATTTCTTTCTTAACAGTTTTGCGACTATAATTTCTAAATTGAGGATTTAAACTACCTTGTGCATAATCTCTTAAAGCAAGACTTTTGAAGTACTTTAATTTAGTAAAAACTACTTAAATAAAATGTTAAGTACTTTAATTAAATGATTGAACTACTATTTCTTCCTACAAATATAAATTGAAAATAAGAAAATGTGACTTTAACTATAATGAATTAATGACAATTAACTAGTTTATTGAAGTAGAGTTGTTTTAACAATTAATGAGAATACTAATGAAGTAAATAACTAGAATAATGAAAAATGTAACAACAATGCTAATTAACTAATTAACTAGTATAATGACAAATGTAACAACAATGCTAATAAACTAATTAACTAGTATAATGAAAAATGTAACAATAATGGTAATGAACTAATTAACTATTATAATGATAAATGTAACAAGAATGCTAATTAACTAATTAACTACTACAATACTAGATATAGTAAGTAATATATAATATAATGTTTATAGTATATAATATATAAGTATACTACTATAAGATGAGTAATACACTTATATTTTATACTTTAATATATAAAGTATATATTAAGTAGATGTAGAATGTATGTATTAAGTGGATATAATAATTGTATAAGAATTAAATATTAGAGTATAATGGAGAATTGGAGATTGGAAAATAAGAAAATAAGTATATATAAAATAGATATTATAAAGTATATATAAAAGTAGATATTATAAAATAAGTATATATAAAATAGATATTATTAAGTAGAGAAGTAGATATTATTATGTATTAAGTATATAGTAATAGTTTATAAAGTATATTTAATACTTTATTATATAAAGTATATATTAAGTAGATGTAGTATGTATGTATTAAGAAATATAAGTAGAGATTAAGTAGATAAGAAATATAAGTAATATAGTATATGTATTTATAAGTAGATAATTAATATATAAATAGATATAATAATTGTATAAATATTAAATAGTAAAATAAAATATAAAGGAGAATAAGAGAATTTGAGAAGATGAATATGGAGAATTGGAGATGAGTAGAGAGTAGGATTTAGGGAGAGTTGGAGAAGAGGTGTGAAAAAATGTTTAAAATTAGGAGTATTTATAGGTTTTTTTTAACCCCCACCCCCCACCCCCAAACGCCCCGGACCCCCCTGGTACCCCCCAACGGCTATATAGCCGTTTGGGAAGTGGCTGTTGAGCCAAAATGTTTTTTTTCAAATTAAAAGGAATTTTTTTTTTTAAAAACTGACCGTTAGGCCCGGGCCTCCAAAAACAGGACCCGAGCCCGGACCCGCTACCCCAACCGGTTCGGTGCCCGAACCGGACCCGAGAACCGGGCCGGTTCCGGGCCCGTACAGTGACGGGCCGGGCCGGTCCCGGGCCGGGCGGCCCGAACCGGGTCCAAGCCTAGTCTCATCCCATTGTAGCCTCAGATTATTCATTCTCTTGTATTTTTGCTATCGCTTATTAATAAATTAGTTATTTGATTTTTTTAAAAAAAGTGATAACCCGATCACATCAATGATATCAATTATCAACCTAATGACTATCTGTGTTCTGTAGAAACATTCACCCCAAATTAGCATAACAAATAGCAAGCCACAAAGAAAGAAAAAAAGCAACATCAATTCAATCAGTTCAATCTGCAAACTGAGACAGCAGAAAAACCACTATGTTCCAACTTCCAAGTAACAAAATGAAGCCACAACTACAAAGGGGAAAACAGGGATTCTTGTCATACCAACAAAACCATAATCTTAAAAGGCACCAGAAATGTATTTTTATCCCCCGATTTTAATCAAAGCAAAAGTCACCAAGGGGACCCCCATGCCTCCAATTCTATTTCTATAACTGAATACTTCTCTAGAGTCTAGACTATTATGTATAAAACCATCTAACATGCTCCACAATCCATGAAAATAGACATTTGGGAAAGTCAAGGGGGATGCAAAAAAATCCACACTCCAAAAAGCCACTGGAACATCCAAAGATGACAAGGCACATATCTTATGCACAAATGTTTGGAACTTGGAACAAAATGGACATAGGGAGGGGTCTATGCGGGGGTGTAAAGTATCAGCAGCCGTTTCAAAACTCAAATTTTCCAGTTGGAGGAACGTCCCCTCTCATTACTCTCCAAGGCCCACCATAAAATATTGGTTTCATCAAAGGTACTGATTCTCCAGGATGATCCTCCCAGTATTTCTCCTGATCATAATCGCACAATTAACATTAATATAAACTTCTTGGATGAGAGACAAATATAAGTTGTTTATGAGTTCTTTCAAAATGAAGGTGGCAAGGTGCAACAAATTACGCTCCCAAGAAAGTATGAACCTTATAGAGTTGTTCAGTGATGGCTGCACCAATGACACCAGTATAAAAGGCACAGATGTAAACTGTTACAAGCGGAGTAAATGTCTTTGGTCTTCTGTATGGCTCTACCATGTCCCAAAGAATTGTCCTTTCCCATTTTGTGTACAAGTAATCCGCATATTTTCTCCACAAGTAAGCTGCCATTTTCAAACTAAGCTGAAAAAAGAAATACTCTTTCAGTTCGAGAATATATAACATGGACATATATAGTGGGAAAATTATTAGCAAGTTGTATAAAAAGTATACCATAAACTATTATGTCTATTCAAGAAGAGCACTAGTTTTTTTTATCATCAAATCCAACGAATATATTAAATCAATATAATGTTCGTCACATGGCTGATAACACAATTAAAGAAAAAGAAGTAAATAAAGTGATAAAAAGAAGAGCACTAGTTTAGAACATAACTCAATCGTTAAATATAATCTAAGGTGAGGAATAGCTATTGAAAAACAAGGCCAAGCACCATGAATAAACTTAGTGAGCAGTGACTAAAAAACTACTCTAAGAATAAAACAGTAAATGCCTTGACCTTGTTTGCATGTTGACAGATCAATTAGAAGTTTAGAACAAATTATAGCAATACAAATCTCATGAGCTAGCAACTAGTCACAATCAAGAAAGAAACTTTCAGAAACCATGATCAAAGAAAAGTATGAAATGCTTTCTAAATTTTATCATCCACAGATTTTAACTTTGATCTTGCTAAATACTGCACATAACAGTGGTAGTATAGCACCATACAGCATGTCGACATGGAACCACTACTAAGATAAACAGCTTACTAGGAAAAACTAGCATACCATTAAAGAATGCTAGGTTAATGTAAACTAACAACAAAATCTATTTATCTATAACAACGGAGTAGTGGGAGCCTGGGAGGGGCGAAATGAGCTGAAAAGGTAAAAGATTGGGCTGATCAGATAGCTTCTGCTGAATGTCTATTACTCATAATCAATGTTCTAAAACTCTCTAGGTGGTAGTTAGGCGGCAATGCACTTATGCACTGCCTAGCGCCTAGGGCAACTGGGCGCCAACTCGGTTGTAACAAAAAACTTCAGTAGCGAAATATACCAAATACAATACACTACAATAAATAAGTTATATTGAGTATAAGAACACCATTTGATATATGTACATCTAAAGCATACACGCCTGGGAGTTGAAATGTGTGACAAAACACAGAAAACACACCAGTCTCCCGGTTAATGAAATGAGCTGAAAATAGCACCTAAATAGCTCATATTGCAAAATAAACTGGACAAAACCTAGCATCTCAACTTAAGAAGCTATAGTCAAAACTTGCAGCATTCTTTGAGGAATTGTATCAAACAACATGGTTGCAACTCGCAAGTTCCTTTCAAAACTAGATTATCAACAGAAAGGAACCTGAAAACGGCCTGAGAAGAATGGAAAGAATAAAAGAAATACATGACAAGTCATTAGAAAGCTGAAATTGGGAAAAGCTTTCAAGCCCGTTGAGAAGAAAATTGGATTGGGTACATGGAAAGACTGAGAGGAGATCGAAGCTAATAGTCAATTCCACATTCTTATTACATAAAAAGTATCTCGATTAAATGACATTTAATAGGAAAATTAAGAGCATATTTTCAAAATTATAACAATAACTAAGTAACTAATATAGTAGAAAAAATGAGATACTTTACTGGCACACAGGGGGCGCTGAGTCTGCAGCCTAGGACGGTGATTAAGGTCAGCCGGCAGTGGAAGAGCAGAAAGGGTGAATGTTAAACTGAAGAGAAAATAGAATAGCCTCAATATTATCATCACTGTTCAAACAAAAAGATGCTTTCTCATTTAACACAAATGCCTTGCATAGTTTTTGCACTTATAATTTGAAACATAAGAAAATAAATTTAAGTACAATAGAGAAGATGGCCAATTTTCTCGATCCAAGTGTTTTGGCCCTCCGTACCGTGAGCTACCTATTTAAGTAGAAGGAAAAATAAACAAATAATGTGCATGCTTGTAAAAGCAAAGAAACAGACTTACTTATGATAAAATATTAAATATTTAGAAGAAAAAAACTGTTGACGTTTTACTATTAATGCATAAAACTGCAGTAAAGGATTTTTATGACAAAAAAGGAATGGGATCGTCTTAAAAAATTGGGATGTGGCCGCTACAATTGACGCCACATGACATCATGCCATAAGGTCCACTAACTTAATACCAGGTAGGCAATGTTCTATATTAAAGGTTTTGAAAAACAAATGTGTAATTAATGCATCCATCGTAGCATAAACAGAGTGTATTAATAGAATCATGTCCCCATGAGAACTAAATGCAAGGAGCTAAATGAATGTCAATCGGAATAAAGTCGATGTTTGCAAATTTAATGTGTTACTTGATACATATGTATAAATGATAAAACTTAATAAACAAAGAATGGACAAGGATTATATGTTTAAGTTCTGAATTGTGGAATTCCAAACTCAATTTCTTCTAGTTTTTTATAGTTAGTTTCAAGATTCATTTTGGAGGTTAGCGAATCATAGTACTCCATACTATAATAGTTTACTATGAATAAAACTCTGTATTCTCTAATAGAGTGAACATATAATAATGTGAAAGATTTGTCCTTTTGGGAAAAGGGAAGTTAGGCAAGTTACCTTCTACGCTATAACTTTGTACTCCGATTACAGAAATCGTATTAAATGGAAATGTTTTGAGACTTAACTCTGAATACTTATTGACATGTTAAAGCATAAAACTATTAACGGTGAAATGAAAAAGCAAAGAAAACGGTTATTATTAATTCCAGCTAGTTTACAGCTCGCTTATTGCTAAATATGATGATGTGAATGACATGTGATACATCATTTCCTCTCGTATCTACATAAGAATATTTATTAATTGAATGAATAGTGCTAACATGACTAAAAACTAATGCATTACCTTTGCATGTATCGTATATGTAAAACGAAAGTCTTTATGAGCGGTATACCCTTATAAAGTGGTTGGTTATAAGATTTGGTATACCCATCCTTCTTTCCTTGTACTTATTTTATTATTAACACAAAAATGCTCAAAAAGTGTGTGTTCCATCGTTTTATATTTTTCCTAGAAAAAACTTTGTAGGCATTTCATAGAAACAAGCTAACTGATTGAGACGGCTATAACATATATCTTCAAATTGTATTTGCAGAGGCTTGCAATAAAAAACAAAAACGATAAGCTTTGTTTTAACAACAATATGCTCTTAAATTTCTAAAAGATGCCTACAAGATCAATCTTTTCTAAAAGATGCCTACAAGATCAATCTTTTCTCCTTCATCTAAATAAAAAGAACCTGAGCTAAAAAGGAAAATAGAGAAGCAACAAGAGGAAGCTGAGAAAGAACAGTGACGCTAGGAGAAGGAAATGGCTGATTTGGGAAAATAACTATCTTTACAAAAACAAGCTTCACTCATTGAAGGCTTTCTTAAAAAGAACAAAAATTTCTCAACTTCTCAAGATGAAATTTTTTTGAGCAACGCAATCTCTATGTATCCACTTAGGAGAGGGATAATATGCCTGAATTTGTTACTTCATCAATGGACTATTCTTTTACTTCAAGATGGAACAAGTGCAGAAGAGCTGTAGAGGTTATTTATTTATTTTTCTTCATTTTTTATGCAGCTTAAATTATATTTTTCATATTCTCAGATTAATAGTTACTTTTACTCTGTTATTTGTTGCCTCGTTGGTGGATTGTTCTTGAAACGTAATATTAATATTTTTATACTTCACAGGTCACATATAGACTCTTGGCGATGCTTGGGTCATTTAGTTCATTCAAATAGAAGTTCTCGAGCTCACTGGGGGCTTCATCATGGACCCACAACTGAAGTTCTCAAAGATCTCAAGCTAACTACAGGTGAAGGGCTCTCTAATTATAATGAGATAACTGAAGTAAAGCTTTGTGATAGATTGTTTGATACTAACAGTGATAGCAAAATCTGGCACATGAATCCTAAGAGTTCGTCGTCTGTTCCCAGAATAGGTTACAAAGTTTAAAATTGTTGCAGTTCGATAAGAGCCATAGGCTGCAATTTATTGTGTTTGGCCAAAGAAAAGGTGACCATACTTAATCTGTATGCTTTTTGTTGGAGATTCATGTTTCTTTTTATGATGGGGTGAGGGGGTCGGATGTACGCAGCCTTACTCATGTACTAAAAGACAGAGAAACTGTTTCCGGATGACCCAAGATGAAAATCATGTCAAAAATAAATAAATAATTCACTAAGCCTATTAAATTATTATTATATTATTATTGGACTCGTGACTATGGGATTGAGATGTAGCTCAGAAGCCACTGTGTAATACTTAGTTGCTTGTGTGACATCATTAGTTGTCCAGGAAAGCATCAATGAAGAATGAGAACGCAACTTGCCTGAATGAGGAAATCTGTGAGTGTGTTTGATTATCGTGATGAACCATACTTACATCTTCATAATTAGCTCCACTTGACAAGCCTATTTTGTCATCATAACTGCCCAAAATGGAAAAACTCTTACACTCATACAATCAATATAAAATAGCCAAGTATAAAGTGGGTGAAAAGTAAAAGTTGTGGTTGAGGTCAGATAAAAATAAATAGAAATGATATCAATCATATATTTCTTGTCAAAAAGGAAACCGAACATTCATTTAGGGACAATCCAAAAAGGAGTGTAAGACAGTCAAAATGGGGCGGAGGCAGGAACTATTTGAGCCAGAGTGAAAAGGACTTCAAGACTTTTAAATTTAAGTATACAGGTTCAGTGATCAAGATGACTACGACTCTATGAGCCCTATTATAACCTTATTAAGGCCATACACATACCTACTATTCTTTGCTAGGCTTAAACAAATTAAATGACATGAGTTATGTCTTATGCATCCAATGTCAGCCTCAGGACATACATAGAACAAGAATATTGAATTACCCCAAGTGAGCTTCCTTTTTGCTCAAGTATATTCAAGCTAGCAGTACGAGTAAAGTCAATCAGTTCAAGGAAATATCATTTCTGGAAAAGTCCATTACTCCAATACCTAAAATCTAAATGACACTATTGAAAACAACAACATCCAAGCCTTAGCTTAAAAATATTTTGGGGTCAGCTAACATGAATTGATACATGATATCGGAGTCAAAAGGAAAAAAAATAATTACAATAAAAAGATAAGGTATAATAAAAAAGATAATACAGAGTATAAAATAGAGATAAGATATACATGAAAATGATAAGATACAAATGACTAATGAAACTGATAAAAAAAAAGTACTTTCAGAGGTCAGAACTATTTATATTAGCAATAGCCAACAAGGTACGAAACTAGAATAAATCACCTTGTTGATGCAAGAAGTCGACCAGATCGTGAAAAGTAAGCAGAATGCACAGGTCTTTTATGGTGAATAGTTCTCAAAGGTTTGAGTTTATTAGAGCCAACATTTCTCATATCCCAGATACAGACAGTTTTGTCAGAAGAGCTTGTAGCCATAGTATTAATATTCTCCGAGTTAAAATCTATAGAGTTGATCATGTTTCCATGTAACTTCCTAGATGATGATGATGATTTTCCAGCTCTCAAATCCCATATTTCAAAATAACCACTTCCCTCTGCGAAATATAATGAATTCCTATCGCCTGGACTTTGACATATAGCATGTATAGGAGAGTTGCTTATATATATCGAATCAAATAACTCCTTCTCAATGTCCATCAACTTGATAAACCCATCATAACAAGATGTAATCATCTGTACACAAGGTGCAACCATAAATCAAACCAAAACCTTCAGCCATGAAGATTTTTAATGAAAAGCAGAATGAGTTAATCATTTTCATTTACCCCAGTGCCGCAAAGGCTCCCACCTATGGTGGGGTAGGGGGGGGGGTCGGATGTTCGCAGTCTTACCCCTGTACTAAAGAACAGAGAGACTGTTTCCGGATGATCCATAGTGAAAATCGCGTCCAAAATTGCATGGACTGACTGTTGCTTCATAACAAAGAAGCGCAGACAGTTTAGTGAGCCATTTTGCTTTATTCCATCATATTCTCAAGCCAAAAAATAATGAATCTTTGGCTCCATTGCAAATGATGGAAATGAAAAGCAGAATGAGTTAATATATTTTAGAAATGTTCAAAGCCCGTTTGGTGACACTGTTTTACAGCTTATCAGACTCATCAGCCAACTTTTTCACAAAACACGCAATTTTTGATATGGTGCGATGAATTGTGTAATAATAAAAAATGTGAGGTCGGAGTTACTTTTATGGCTCTATTGACTGAAGTTACTGTAGAGAATTATTTTAGCTATTTTTTCATATAAAGTTTTCTATATTTTATTAATAAAATACATTTTAAATATAATTTTTTCATAAATCAGCATAACTAGCCAATCCAGCGGCTTTAGCTAGAACTTCATAAATTTCAGCAGAATTGGGATTTGGGTATATAATTATTTTCAAGAAGCACTTCATATTTCCGATGAGTGCACATAAGCCTACATTTTGAAAATCTTAAATTATTTATCACAATGCAAATATATATGTGTGTATAGATCTAACCTTTGACCTTGTAAATGGTTCAATCACTATCCCTGATACTCGACCAGAATGAGGTTGGTAAACATAAAGTCCCTCTCCATCCTCCTCTTTTGCGTCAGCATTCCAGAAACCTATATTTCCATGCATGTTTCCTGCGACAACCATTTTCATCTCTCTTGCTGGGAAAAACTTCACATTAAGTATTCTTCCTGGCACAACCTGAGCAATACTTTCCGGTTCCAATCTCAATGAGTCTATATCTACTGAAAATGAAGGCCTGGTCATCTTGTCAACATCACAAAAATTAGGTTTTTGATCAGCCTTCTCATCCAATTTTGGCTTTCTTGATAAACTCTTAATTGTTTCAATTAATTGCTGGTTTGAGCCTGTAGTAACACCCCTGTAAGCATCTTTCATATTGATAGGTACAGGCTCTCTAACCAAATTCGACAGTGAGTTTTCTTTGCTTAGTTTATCCCTGATTTTGGATCCAACAAGGTCATGTCTCAGGCCACCAACTGTAGAAGTATCTGGAGGCTTTCCTCGAGTCCTTAGAGAATGACGAAGTGGAGCTTCAGATTTTAGCCTTTTATTATATGGTCTTTTCTGCATCCTGCAGTAGTAATAGAAGAATACATTTACTCAGAAATGGCAACACATCCCTGTGCTATGTACATCCAAATATGAAATCAACCACATAAATTTTTACACAACCAGGCAAATTTACTACTCCTATAAATTACAGATCACTTTTTACAATCCAACACACACATATACCTGAAGAGTATCTCTAAAGAGAGTATAAAATCTAATGTTTCCTCTTTTGGTAAAGGAAACAAAACAAAAGCAATATGATATGTCCGGCAGGTTTGACTCTGTACGGTAGGATAGAGCGAGGCGGAAATAAGAAGGAGCTGGAATACCTGACGGCGGCGGTTGCAGCAGAGAGATCTGATACGTGGGAAGGAATTTTGAAGGCGACGAGCATTTCCTCGTTGCGCTTGATGTTTTCCAGTCTCTTACACTCGTAATCCGTGAATTTCTGAGAAGGAGCCATTAGAGAAATCGGAATACTGTCGGAGTAGTGTAACTTCCAGAAGTGAAGAACAAATAGGCGGAATAAAAATGGGGGGAAAATGGTTAACAATGACGGCGGGAGAAAGGGTTAAACATTGACGATATGTATCGCTCTCTGTCTCAGTTAATAATTACGGAGTAAATCAGTAAAACAATGACGGCGGGAGAAAGGGTCCCTTATCCAGACAATATTTAAATCACTTAATTCGATTATATTTTGAAAATGGGTTTGATGTGTGTATACTAGTATATGGTGATCAAATTGTTATTATTTAAGAGTATTAATTGTTTTTTAAAATAAAAATGAAAAGTAATACTACATAACATGGAATTGGGAACTTTAAGTTGGGACTGATTAATTAGCTTATTGTGTAAGCTACTTGATAATAAGATTTTTACTACTAGGTATTTTGATAAGTAGTTATCATTAATGAATTGAAGTAAAGTATTAGCTAATTGATAACAATGATTTTTTACTATTTTAGTAAGCTGCTATCATTTGGGGTCGAAGTAAGGTATTTAGGAATTTAGTTATTTACAATTAGACATTAAGAAATAAAGTGATCAATAATGATACAAAAAAAGAGATACTATTTTTTACTATACTTTTTGCATATATTCTTTTGATAAGTTTTGAATTTTTTTAAATAGCACATGCTATTACTATTTTATATAATTACTACTAGTACTATTACTTTAAACAAGTATATATACACACATACCCACACACATTCATTTAATTTTTGTATTACTGTATTATTACTATCTTAACTTTTTAAATTTTACCAGTTTTAAAATAATGTTATAAAACGTGACTGTGTGATATAATATTTATTGTGATTGCAATTTTATTGTTATTTAGCAAAAGAAGTGTGATTAGAAGGTAAATTAGACTTTTGAAACATCAAATCAAATGGATAATATGAAAAACTACTCAAAACAGTTTTTCATTTTTAGCTTATTTGCATAATAGCCAAAATGTTGTTTACCAAATCCAGTTGTTTGGCTATGCCAAACATTCAAAATCAATCTAAAAATTAAAGTCAGATAGGCCATTTACAAATGCCTTCATTGTTTAACGAAAAAAGATGAAATTCACATTAATAATCTCTACTTTGAGCTGTTCTACAATAATAATCCCTACTAAAGAAATTGATATAAATAATCCATACCTTTAAACACATTCAAATAAATAGATTAAATGAAACAGAGGTAACGCTTCTGTTTGATATTACCCCTATCCCATCCATGATCCATCCCACCTACCAATACCATCATCCTCTTCTACGTATGCCCATCTGACCATCTTCCTCACCGGCTGTGCTCCTCTTTTGTTTTCTTTAACAAGCTTTTTATGTCTGCCGAACACTTGATTTTTTTCATACGATGTTATCATCACTTTTAGTTATTCACTCTCTGTCCTAATGATTTATCATATGGATTTGATTATATTTTTTTGAATGTTAAATTGTATGATTGGAAAATTATAACACCACAATCCCTAGCTAATTTTAAAGGTGAATAACCTCTAAATTTAGAGGAGCAAAATTCGTTAGTTCCAATACTAAAAACTACAACTATCAGTTCTCATGAGTAAAATTGAAGCCCCAATGTATACACACATATAATGCTTCATCCTCTGATTCTTGAGCCCCCCTCCTGGGCAAGCAACAATAATAGGTGAAGTACAAAGCTCACCCAATTGAAGTACGGAGTTCAAAATGCAGGTTATGCGAAGTTTGACTAAAATGAAAAAAAATACTCCGTATATAATAAAATAAAAAACTGCTGAAGCTTGAGAGGGGGGGGGGGGGGGGAGAAGTAACAACTTACCGGGAGGTGAGTGCGTGACAGGGGATGGGGTATATGAAGAAGAAGAAAAAGAAAGAGGCAAGCGAAGAGGTGCACGTGATATAGGAATATCAAATGAACCGTTAACTCCGTTTCATTTAATCTGCTTATGTGAATCTATTTACAAGTTTGGATTATTTGCATCAATATCTTAAGCAGGGATTATTAGTATAGAACGGCTAAAAGTATAGATTATTAGTATCAATTCTACCAAAAAAAGATATTTCTTATAAAACAATTTACTTTCCATGTTTGTAATCACAAAATTCTAACAAAGATAAGTAAAAGCCACTCCAATTTGTGCAAAACTCAAATTAACACAATAGCATTCCGAAGAGGAGGCAGAGTACACAGCTGCAACATACGATGCACATGTTCCGTGAGTGATATTATAGAGGATGGTTTCATCCCAAAAAAGGATTACAAATGCTAGGTCATATACACGCAATCGATATTATATTATCAACTATGTCCAAATACTAGTGAAATGGACTCCACAACAATATAAACAATCCATATAATTCTATATCTTGTTTTGGATACAAAAAAAGGACTTTTCGAACTCATATACTTTTGGAAGTATATCTAGTTAAAGGAAGAAGTTCAAAAACCTGTTACATATGCGTGCAAAAGACAAAACAAAGTCTTAAAAAAGAAGCAAATAGGTTGTTATGTGAGCTTGTAACCTCACTAGCTTGATAGTAAAGTTGCTAAATTTTTCGATCTTCATTATTTTATGACATACTTACTGTTTTTGTTTTTATGATTGGACCTTTTAATCACATGCATTAACAAATCTATCATTTTAATGAAAATAGCTTTAATTGATGTGATAACACCATTCCAAAATTCCAATTGCATAAGTGATAACCCGATCAATACTAAAACAAAATAAGAGAGCCGGCCCTTTGATGGGAAACCCTATGCGGCCATCCCAACCCCCTTCACGATCCGATTTTGGAAGATGAAGACATTCTCTATGCAATGAAAGATCAAATCAAAGGTATTTCTATGCTTTCGCTCTTTTTCAATTTCTGTTTTCAAGGAATTTGGTCCGGCTTCTTCATTGGCCGAGAATTTTGTCCGCTTCATGTGAGCATAGGGGTGGACTCGGGGCGGGTGGCCCGACCCGGAACCGGCCTGAACCAGCATTGTTCTGGCCCGGTGGCCCGGTCAGTGACCGGTCCGGGTAGGCCCGACCCGCTGGGGTTCCGGTCCGGTCCCCCTAAATCACGAACCGGCCCGGCCGGTTTGGGCCCGGTTCCGGTTCGTTTTAATTTATTTTCAATTTTTTTTTGTTTTCGAGTTGGGCTGGGTATTTCGGGCCATTTGGGGTGGTTTGGGGGTAGGGGTGGGGGGGGTTAACTAGGAAAAGGGGAAAAAAAATAACTAAGGCCCGAGGCCCGGCCCGACCCGGACCCGGGGAGTACCCATGCCGGTTCCGGGCCCCCCATTTCTGAACCGCCGGCCCGACCCGGGCCCGAACTGGCTCGAGTCCACGCCTATGTGAGTGTGTGGTATGTTATTCTCCTAGCAATGTCTAGAAGCTGTGCGTTTCTAATCGGGGTAATCGATCTGGTGAAGCCTTTTCAACCTTTTTGTTTTGATGTTTCAAATACTCGCCCACCACTTGAACCGCCACCTCGCTCTAGGAAGAAGAAGATGATCAAGCGGATCTCCTTTTTGGTGGCTGGTCAAACCGATGCTTCAAGAAATTTCTACTCAACTTATTTCCCTTTAAAGGTTGCTGGTCAAACCAATTCTCCATTTCCGGTGGCTGGTGTAGCCGGATCTTTTAGTCATAATATTTTAATTTCTCTTTGGAGTAGCAAGAAGATCAGCAAGACTGTTAGACTAGATTACATTATTGCGGGGACGCGGGGTTAGCGATCTGGAAGCATTGAATCTGTTCCGTTCTATGTCTCATCTAGAGATGGACCCGGGCCGGGTCAAGGCCCGATCGGGCCTCGGGTCTTATAAGGGTAGGCCCGGGACCGGCCCGGTCAATGACCGGTTCCGGTTCGGGCCGGGCCACCCGCCCGGGTCACGGGTCGGGCCACCCGCTGGGCCGGGCCGGGCCAGTATATATTTTTTTTAATTAATTATATATTATACAAATTGCTATTAAAAACAAAGTTCAAGTGCATTTATTTGAAATAAGAACTACATTTGAGAATTGAGAAAAAAATAACAATACGAAATACAATACGAAAAAAATATCAATTGGGATTTCCGCCACCGTTGGTTGTTGTTTTCCCTTTGTCACAGGACTTCATATGTTTTATTGGCATCCCGTATCCGTATGAACGCCCCAAGCAACACTCTTTCTTGCACCACCTGCAAGTTGCCCACCACAGTCCGGTCTTCGGGTCCTTCCACTTGTCAAAATTGTTTTGCATAAGGGAAGATGTACTTTCCATATTTAAAATGGTATATGTATAAGTAGGAATATAGGATAATAAGAGAAGATGAAGATGGAGAAGAGTTTGAGATTTGAGAAGAATTGGAGAAGAGGTGTAGAAAAATGTTAGAAAATAGATGTATTTATAGATGTTTTTGAACCCCACTCCCCACACCACCACCCCCGGGACCCCCCTGCCCCCCACCCATAGCCCCAACGGCTATATAGCCGTTTGGGAGGTTTGATTTAATTTTTTTTTTAAAGTTATACACATATTGTAAAATAAATTAATTAATTTAATGAATTAAGTAAAACTAAAACTATTTGTACTTAGAAAAGTGGTTTGATTTATAATTTACAAATGTTACAAAATAGGTGTATAAGTATTTAAACAAATTACATATTGTAAATGTATTTTTAATTTAAAAACTGGCTTTATATTTTAGAAAAATAATTTTAAGTCGTTAGATTGTAACCAATTAATTAATTTGAGAAGTGCTACATATGAAAAAGTGAACACATATTTATTTGAAATATGAAGTACAAGTTTACAAATTAATTTGAAGTACAACTACAAATTTACAATTTTGAAATATGAAGTACAAGTTTACAATTTTGAAATATGAAGTACAAGTATAAATAAATTTGACAAGTGCTATAAAATACATTTTATAATAAATTCTAAAATACTAATCAATCGGAATCTCCGGCATAGGTAGAGCCACCATCGGTTGTTGAGTCATCCATAAAATCTTGGAAGGGGGTGATGCTCAATTCTTGAGTTCTACGTGCGGCCTTCAACCAATCGTGGTAGCATATAAGCGTCTCAAGAGACTCCGCGCTCAATCTCGATCTAGATGCCGTTAGGACGTTGCCGGCCGAACTAAATTCTTGTTCCACAGCAACTGTTGAAACCGGCATTGATAGTACTTGCTTAGCCATCCGTGCTAAAATCGGGAACGTTCTTTCTTTTGACTTCCACCAGTCTAGAACGTCAAAGTCATCATTTTCTTCAAAATCAATTTCATATGTTAAATACAAAGTAATCTCATTCAATGCGCTTTGTTCAGTGACGTGAGTTGTTTTAATTTTTTTCATAAGATTGCCAAATGCAGATTTAAAAATCGATTTTCCTTTAGATGAAGATGTTCGTGACGGGGGAGGGGGAGCGTTGCTATATTGTGCACGAAACTCATTAAATAAGGCATAAAATAAAGTACTAACCTCGTTGTATTCCGTTTTCGGATCTATGGGGTTATCGTCATACATTGGAAATTCACCGAAAAACGCAAGATAATAGAAGTTGAAACAATCTTCCAAATTAGCAAGTCTATAACGAGGATCGAGAATAAATGCAATACCATAAATATGGGGAATATGCGCATAATATTTTAAAAACTTTTCCTTCATATGATCACAAAAATAATGAACGAAACGGCATTCTGAAATTCTTTAAAAGCATCGGCGAGATTAACAGCTTGTGGAATAAATTGGTTTGCGGTAGGTTTATAAACATGACTAAAAGTTTCAGTAGCATTAAAAAAATATATCAAAACATTACAAATTTTTTCGCAAGTGTCGATCTCAGCCGCGTTTATAATATAGTTATCATGTTCTTTTAAAAAAGCAGGAAAATGTTCTTTATATCTAAGAACAACTTTAAGTAATTTATAAGTACTATTCCAACGAATACTCAAATCTTTAGGAAAAGCAACATATCTCACACCACTTTCAGTCAAATAACTTTGCCATTTTAATCTAAGTTGACCATTACCCCAAATACGTCTAATCCCCCCCTTTATTACCTCCATGGAATCTCCTAACGCTTTTAAACCGTCAAGCACACATAAATTTATAACATGACATGCACAGCGTTGATGAAAAAATCTATCCATCAAAGAATTGGCACCACACAACTCCCGCAATCTAGGTATAGCAGCAGTATTATTAGTAGCATTATCGAAACCAATAGCAAACACCTTATCAATCAAATTATACTCAATTAAAATACGCTCAATCAAAATATAAATATGTTCAGCGGTGTGACGATCATTAAATTCACGAAAAGCAAGAACACGTTTATGCATATTCCAATCCTCATCAATATAATGTGCAGTCAGACCCAAATAATATAAATGATGAAAATCATCCTCCCATATGTCAGAACAAATAGTAACACGCCCATCAATGTTTGCAAAAAAATTTTGTAATCTTACCTTTTCCGCATTATAAAGCCTTATTATTTCTTTCTTAACAGTTTTGCGACTATAATTTCTAAATTGAGGATTTAAACTACCTTGTGCATAATCTCTTAAAGCAAGACTTTTGAAGTACTTTAATTTAGTAAAAACTACTTAAATAAAATGTTAAGTACTTTAATTAAATGATTGAACTACTATTTCTTCCTACAAATATAAATTGAAAATAAGAAAATGTGACTTTAACTATAATGAATTAATGACAATTAACTAGTTTATTGAAGTAGAGTTGTTTTAACAATTAATGAGAATACTAATGAAGTAAATAACTAGAATAATGAAAAATGTAACAACAATGCTAATTAACTAATTAACTAGTATAATGACAAATGTAACAACAATGCTAATAAACTAATTAACTAGTATAATGAAAAATGTAACAATAATGGTAATGAACTAATTAACTATTATAATGATAAATGTAACAAGAATGCTAATTAACTAATTAACTACTACAATACTAGATATAGTAAGTAATATATAATATAATGTTTATAGTATATAATATATAAGTATACTACTATAAGATGAGTAATACACTTATATTTTATACTTTAATATATAAAGTATATATTAAGTAGATGTAGAATGTATGTATTAAGTGGATATAATAATTGTATAAGAATTAAATATTAGAGTATAATGGAGAATTGGAGATTGGAAAATAAGAAAATAAGTATATATAAAATAGATATTATAAAGTATATATAAAAGTAGATATTATAAAATAAGTATATATAAAATAGATATTATTAAGTAGAGAAGTAGATATTATTATGTATTAAGTATATAGTAATAGTTTATAAAGTATATTTAATACTTTATTATATAAAGTATATATTAAGTAGATGTAGTATGTATGTATTAAGAAATATAAGTAGAGATTAAGTAGATAAGAAATATAAGTAATATAGTATATGTATTTATAAGTAGATAATTAATATATAAATAGATATAATAATTGTATAAATATTAAATAGTAAAATAAAATATAAAGGAGAATAAGAGAATTTGAGAAGATGAATATGGAGAATTGGAGATGAGTAGAGAGTAGGATTTAGGGAGAGTTGGAGAAGAGGTGTGAAAAAATGTTTAAAATTAGGAGTATTTATAGGTTTTTTTTAACCCCCACCCCCCACCCCCAAACGCCCCGGACCCCCCTGGTACCCCCCAACGGCTATATAGCCGTTTGGGAAGTGGCTGTTGAGCCAAAATGTTTTTTTTCAAATTAAAAGGAATTTTTTTTTTTAAAAACTGACCGTTAGGCCCGGGCCTCCAAAAACAGGACCCGAGCCCGGACCCGCTACCCCAACCGGTTCGGTGCCCGAACCGGACCCGAGAACCGGGCCGGTTCCGGGCCCGTACAGTGACGGGCCGGGCCGGTCCCGGGCCGGGCGGCCCGAACCGGGTCCAAGCCTAGTCTCATCCCATTGTAGCCTCAGATTATTCATTCTCTTGTATTTTTGCTATCGCTTATTAATAAATTAGTTATTTGATTTTTTTAAAAAAAGTGATAACCCGATCACATCAATGATATCAATTATCAACCTAATGACTATCTGTGTTCTGTAGAAACATTCACCCCAAATTAGCATAACAAATAGCAAGCCACAAAGAAAGAAAAAAAGCAACATCAATTCAATCAGTTCAATCTGCAAACTGAGACAGCAGAAAAACCACTATGTTCCAACTTCCAAGTAACAAAATGAAGCCACAACTACAAAGGGGAAAACAGGGATTCTTGTCATACCAACAAAACCATAATCTTAAAAGGCACCAGAAATGTATTTTTATCCCCCGATTTTAATCAAAGCAAAAGTCACCAAGGGGACCCCCATGCCTCCAATTCTATTTCTATAACTGAATACTTCTCTAGAGTCTAGACTATTATGTATAAAACCATCTAACATGCTCCACAATCCATGAAAATAGACATTTGGGAAAGTCAAGGGGGATGCAAAAAAATCCACACTCCAAAAAGCCACTGGAACATGCAAAGATGACAAGGCACATATCTTATGCACAAATGTTTGGAACTTGGAACAAAATGGACATAGGGAGGGGTCTATGCGGGGGTGTAAAGTATCAGCAGCCGTTTCAAAACTCAAATTTTCCAGTTGGAGGAACGTCCCCTCTCATTACTCTCCAAGGCCCACCATAAAATATTGGTTTCATCAAAGGTACTGATTCTCCAGGATGATCCTCCCAGTATTTCTCCTGATCATAATCGCACAATTAACATTAATATAAACTTCTTGGATGAGAGACAAATATAAGTTGTTTATGAGTTCTTTCAAAATGAAGGTGGCAAGGTGCAACAAATTACGCTCCCAAGAAAGTATGAACCTTATAGAGTTGTTCAGTGATGGCTGCACCAATGACACCAGTATAAAAGGCACAGATGTAAACTGTTACAAGCGGAGTAAATGTCTTTGGTCTTCTGTATGGCTCTACCATGTCCCAAAGAATTGTCCTTTCCCATTTTGTGTACAAGTAATCCGCATATTTTCTCCACAAGTAAGCTGCCATTTTCAAACTAAGCTGAAAAAAGAAATACTCTTTCAGTTCGAGAATATATAACATGGACATATATAGTGGGAAAATTATTAGCAAGTTGTATAAAAAGTATACCATAAACTATTATGTCTATTCAAGAAGAGCACTAGTTTTTTTTATCATCAAATCCAACGAATATATTAAATCAATATAATGTTCGTCACATGGCTGATAACACAATTAAAGAAAAAGAAGTAAATAAAGTGATAAAAAGAAGAGCACTAGTTTAGAACATAACTCAATCGTTAAATATAATCTAAGGTGAGGAATAGCTATTGAAAAACAAGGCCAAGCACCATGAATAAACTTAGTGAGCAGTGACTAAAAAACTACTCTAAGAATAAAACAGTAAATGCCTTGACCTTGTTTGCATGTTGACAGATCAATTAGAAGTTTAGAACAAATTATAGCAATACAAATCTCATGAGCTAGCAACTAGTCACAATCAAGAAAGAAACTTTCAGAAACCATGATCAAAGAAAAGTATGAAATGCTTTCTAAATTTTATCATCCACAGATTTTAACTTTGATCTTGCTAAATACTGCACATAACAGTGGTAGTATAGCACCATACAGCATGTCGACATGGAACCACTACTAAGATAAACAGCTTACTAGGAAAAACTAGCATACCATTAAAGAATGCTAGGTTAATGTAAACTAACAACAAAATCTATTTATCTATAACAACGGAGTAGTGGGAGCCTGGGAGGGGCGAAATGAGCTGAAAAGGTAAAAGATTGGGCTGATCAGATAGCTTCTGCTGAATGTCTATTACTCATAATCAATGTTCTAAAACTCTCTAGGTGGTAGTTAGGCGGCAATGCACTTATGCACTGCCTAGCGCCTAGGGCAACTGGGCGCCAACTCGGTTGTAACAAAAAACTTCAGTAGCGAAATATACCAAATACAATACACTACAATAAATAAGTTATATTGAGTATAAGAACACCATTTGATATATGTACATCTAAAGCATACACGCCTGGGAGTTGAAATGTGTGACAAAACACAGAAAACACACCAGTCTCCCGGTTAATGAAATGAGCTGAAAATAGCACCTAAATAGCTCATATTGCAAAATAAACTGGACAAAACCTAGCATCTCAACTTAAGAAGCTATAGTCAAAACTTGCAGCATTCTTTGAGGAATTGTATCAAACAACATGGTTGCAACTCGCAAGTTCCTTTCAAAACTAGATTATCAACAGAAAGGAACCTGAAAACGGCCTGAGAAGAATGGAAAGAATAAAAGAAATACATGACAAGTCATTAGAAAGCTGAAATTGGGAAAAGCTTTCAAGCCCGTTGAGAAGAAAATTGGATTGGGTACATGGAAAGACTGAGAGGAGATCGAAGCTAATAGTCAATTCCACATTCTTATTACATAAAAAGTATCTCGATTAAATGACATTTAATAGGAAAATTAAGAGCATATTTTCAAAATTATAACAATAACTAAGTAACTAATATAGTAGAAAAAATGAGATACTTTACTGGCACACAGGGGGCGCTGAGTCTGCAGCCTAGGACGGTGATTAAGGTCAGCCGGCAGTGGAAGAGCAGAAAGGGTGAATGTTAAACTGAAGAGAAAATAGAATAGCCTCAATATTATCATCACTGTTCAAACAAAAAGATGCTTTCTCATTTAACACAAATGCCTTGCATAGTTTTTGCACTTATAATTTGAAACATAAGAAAATAAATTTAAGTACAATAGAGAAGATGGCCAATTTTCTCGATCCAAGTGTTTTGGCCCTCCGTACCGTGAGCTACCTATTTAAGTAGAAGGAAAAATAAACAAATAATGTGCATGCTTGTAAAAGCAAAGAAACAGACTTACTTATGATAAAATATTAAATATTTAGAAGAAAAAAACTGTTGACGTTTTACTATTAATGCATAAAACTGCAGTAAAGGATTTTTATGACAAAAAAGGAATGGGATCGTCTTAAAAAATTGGGATGTGGCCGCTACAATTGACGCCACATGACATCATGCCATAAGGTCCACTAACTTAATACCAGGTAGGCAATGTTCTATATTAAAGGTTTTGAAAAACAAATGTGTAATTAATGCATCCATCGTAGCATAAACAGAGTGTATTAATAGAATCATGTCCCCATGAGAACTAAATGCAAGGAGCTAAATGAATGTCAATCGGAATAAAGTCGATGTTTGCAAATTTAATGTGTTACTTGATACATATGTATAAATGATAAAACTTAATAAACAAAGAATGGACAAGGATTATATGTTTAAGTTCTGAATTGTGGAATTCCAAACTCAATTTCTTCTAGTTTTTTATAGTTAGTTTCAAGATTCATTTTGGAGGTTAGCGAATCATAGTACTCCATACTATAATAGTTTACTATGAATAAAACTCTGTATTCTCTAATAGAGTGAACATATAATAATGTGAAAGATTTGTCCTTTTGGGAAAAGGGAAGTTAGGCAAGTTACCTTCTACGCTATAACTTTGTACTCCGATTACAGAAATCGTATTAAATGGAAATGTTTTGAGACTTAACTCTGAATACTTATTGACATGTTAAAGCATAAAACTATTAACGGTGAAATGAAAAAGCAAAGAAAACGGTTATTATTAATTCCAGCTAGTTTACAGCTCGCTTATTGCTAAATATGATGATGTGAATGACATGTGATACATCATTTCCTCTCGTATCTACATAAGAATATTTATTAATTGAATGAATAGTGCTAACATGACTAAAAACTAATGCATTACCTTTGCATGTATCGTATATGTAAAACGAAAGTCTTTATGAGCGGTATACCCTTATAAAGTGGTTGGTTATAAGATTTGGTATACCCATCCTTCTTTCCTTGTACTTATTTTATTATTAACACAAAAATGCTCAAAAAGTGTGTGTTCCATCGTTTTATATTTTTCCTAGAAAAAACTTTGTAGGCATTTCATAGAAACAAGCTAACTGATTGAGACGGCTATAACATATATCTTCAAATTGTATTTGCAGAGGCTTGCAATAAAAAACAAAAACGATAAGCTTTGTTTTAACAACAATATGCTCTTAAATTTCTAAAAGATGCCTACAAGATCAATCTTTTCTAAAAGATGCCTACAAGATCAATCTTTTCTCCTTCATCTAAATAAAAAGAACCTGAGCTAAAAAGGAAAATAGAGAAGCAACAAGAGGAAGCTGAGAAAGAACAGTGACGCTAGGAGAAGGAAATGGCTGATTTGGGAAAATAACTATCTTTACAAAAACAAGCTTCACTCATTGAAGGCTTTCTTAAAAAGAACAAAAATTTCTCAACTTCTCAAGATGAAATTTTTTTGAGCAACGCAATCTCTATGTATCCACTTAGGAGAGGGATAATATGCCTGAATTTGTTACTTCATCAATGGACTATTCTTTTACTTCAAGATGGAACAAGTGCAGAAGAGCTGTAGAGGTTATTTATTTATTTTTCTTCATTTTTTATGCAGCTTAAATTATATTTTTCATATTCTCAGATTAATAGTTACTTTTACTCTGTTATTTGTTGCCTCGTTGGTGGATTGTTCTTGAAACGTAATATTAATATTTTTATACTTCACAGGTCACATATAGACTCTTGGCGATGCTTGGGTCATTTAGTTCATTCAAATAGAAGTTCTCGAGCTCACTGGGGGCTTCATCATGGACCCACAACTGAAGTTCTCAAAGATCTCAAGCTAACTACAGGTGAAGGGCTCTCTAATTATAATGAGATAACTGAAGTAAAGCTTTGTGATAGATTGTTTGATACTAACAGTGATAGCAAAATCTGGCACATGAATCCTAAGAGTTCGTCGTCTGTTCCCAGAATAGGTTACAAAGTTTAAAATTGTTGCAGTTCGATAAGAGCCATAGGCTGCAATTTATTGTGTTTGGCCAAAGAAAAGGTGACCATACTTAATCTGTATGCTTTTTGTTGGAGATTCATGTTTCTTTTTAGTCTTCACAGTTACATTTTTGCTTTAAAATGAGCACACTACAATTTTTACTCAATATATAACCAAATATGTGAAGCATCTTACAAGTTTATCCTACTAAATATACTACCAGTACTGCCCCATATGAAAACAACAGGTCGCATTGCAGTAACAAACACCCAATATGATTAAACTCTTAAATATGACATTTGTGCACCCAGAGTTTAATTCATGACAAAAAATCTCCTTCAAAGTGAGAATCGGGTAGTCTTATGTGGATATAGATTAGGATATTTTGTGAATTGAAATGAACAACAATGGAAGCACTCTATTAGGCATATAAACGAACAGTTCGTATGTTTAGTTTTCATTAATATTGGAAAGCAAATTAAAAATGCAATCCTAAACTGATTTCGGCTAAATATACTCTATAATATAAACTCTCTGTAGTCCTGCTACTATAACCCCAGCACCTTATGAATGTCCGTAAGTGCAATTGAGCAAATAAAGGTATATGTAAGAGGCTAGAATGGTTATAAGCCTAACCTGAAAGATAACAAGAGCGACTAGTACGAGGAAAGAACCTCTGCCAGTAGAACACTATGCATTCATAAGGGGAAGGGGGAGAGAGCCTTTCCAATTTCCATAACTTGATCTAAACCGGAGAACAAACGGGTTGTTACAGGAGGCGATGTGGCGAAGGCGGAGGCGTGCGGCCGAGAGCGGTGGGTGGTGAGGTCACACTAACGGGACAGACGGCGTTTAGTAGTGCGAGTGTATTAAGCTGGAATGAGGTACAAAGGAAAGGAAGTAATCATTGGGGGCGTTTGGTTCTTTACATATTACTACGTATAACTTTACATGCAAAAATGATTGCATGTAAAATATAGGATTGTAATCATTTTACATGTAAGATAAAAATACGTTGCATATTAATACGTTGTTTGGTTAGGTACGTAATCTATTTTTAAAATAGATGCAAAATAAATGCAATGTTGCTCTAAAAACAAACCCACACGTAAAAGTGGAAGCAACGCCACTCGATCCGCTAACTTTGCCTTCTATGCTATTCCCTTGAAAGGCAGATTGATTTGATATCAAAACAAATAGGTTAGCTAACAGCAATTCTATAATAAACTTCACACTTTCCTTTTTGGGACGGTCTAAAATAAACTTCACACTTCCTTATATCTTTTTTTGGCAAAGAAATCTACATCAAAACAGTGCCAAACAGTGTCTCAACAGTGTCTCTACAGTGCCCAACAGTGTCAAACAGTGCTTCAACAGTGTACTCTACAGTAAAGTCAAATTTCTTTCCTTATTTTGTGTGAAGTCAAACTGTGAAGATTAAAAAAAACCGGAGGTAGTATAATGTAATTAAAGTAATAAGCTTTTTGAAAATGAGTACGCAGGCTATTATCATTTCGCAAACATAACTGATAGCTATTACGGAGTATTATTATTAACGCCAAAGGTTCTGCACTTCTGCTTTTGGAATGTGTAGGACCTAGCAGAAAAACAAATTCCGCATAGCAATTGCGAATTTACTCGGTATTAAATAGTCATACTCGATTACTCGGTATTAATTAACCGATGTAAACTAGTTTACTACCCTCCTCCCACGTAAACTATTTTACATGGTACAGTGTAAAATGTTTTAAAAAAAGTGTCATACAGTTTACTTCAAATAATTAAAACAAACGGTGTAAAATGTTTACATCCCCACACTTTACACGCAAAGTGTTTACTTTACATCATACCAAATGGGCCCTTAGTACATGTCAGTTTAGCAATACATTTACACCAACAAATTCTTAATACCTAAAATAGCCTTACTCTTATTCATGTTTATGATACTCCCTCCATATTTAAGGGGTGTGAGCCTGTGAGGGTGAGAGAGTGTCCTCAATATGGATTCTTATGGATTTTTAAAGGAATTTAGAATTACATCAGAATTTTGGTGTCCTGAATTTGGATTTGTATGGAGCCTATAAGAATTCTGGTGTCCTCAAAATGTCTATGGATTCCTAAGGATTCTTTAACTCTTGGATTGCTAAGGATTTCCATGGATTTTAAAGCCTAAAATACAAAGGAAAGAATACGATTGAAAATCTTTGCACACCCTTCGGATTTCAACGGATTTTCCGTTGAGAAGCAAAACAAAAGCAAGCAGCTATATCCGCCCCCCATAATTTATCTGGACATATAGGGCCTGTTTGGTAGTGGCTGCAATAGCTGAAATTTCTGATTTGGCTTAAATGGCTGAAAGTTTTGAAGTGAAAGTGTTTGGTATTATTTTGGCTGAAGTGGCTGATTGAATGTGTAATTACCATAAAGGGTATTAATATTATTGCACCATTAAATAATGTGTCTAAGTGTTTCAATTACCAATTAAATAAAAAAATGTTGAAGGGGGTGGATACTATAATACGAAGTACTGTATATAATACTCGTATTTGTTGAAAGGCAGTGGCTTGAATCTAATATGCAGTACGAAGTGCACCCAGAAAATGATTTAGTTGTGCTTACAACCTTCCAGGGGTGTGTTTTAGTTAAAAACATGGATAAAAATGTCTTTTAATAGCTTAATAGTAGAAAAATAAATTTCAGCTGAAAAAGTAGCAATATACTTACTTTTTGAGCTGATCGGAAAAAACAGCCAGATCAGCCCATTGCATGAGTGTTTGGTTATTTTTATAGATTTTAAGGCTTATAAGCCAATTTCTAGTCCCCCAAACGGGCACATATTCTTCCTTTCTTTCTACTGGTATGTTCTACTGTGTGTTCTTTTGGTCAAAACTGAAAACGCAGATCTTGAAGAGCTAAAGAGGAATAAAGTGATTCGAATTGGTGCATTCCATAATCCGTCCAAGATTGACAGTAGAATCTCCAAGCAGGTGAGTGGCAAGGCTTTACGGTGGGAAGAATAGTACTTCCTCCGTTCTTAAATAAGTGCAACAGTCAACATTTCACATTTGCCGAGGTACAACTTTGACCATTAATATATATAACACTCTATTAGTAAACAACTTTAAAAAAATCAGATTTTGAAAATTTACGATGAGACAAATTTAGTAATATTTTTTTCAAAAAAATATATTAATACATCAATAAATAAAATGTAGTCAAAGTAGAACTTGTGAATAGTGTAAAATTTAGAATGTTGCACTTATTTAAGAACGGAGGTAGTATAAACAAGCGTCAATTCCCTAAATAGGACTAAAAAGTGAACAAATTGCACAAATAGGACTACATTTTTAAATTCCCTTAATAGGACTATTTATGTATGTTTGGACAAATATACCCTTGTAACTTATGAATGTTTTAATTAATAATAAAATCATAAAAAAATTAATAAAAATCGAAAAAAAATACTAAAAATCGTAAAAAAATAATAGAAAATTAATAAAAATATTTTTCAAAAAAATAAAAAAAAAATATTTTTTTAAAAAAAAATAAAAAAAATAAAAAAAAATCATAAAATTAAAAAAAAAAAACATTACCACCCCTGCCACCCCCAGCACCACCAGCTCCCATCACCGGAGAAAAATATGCCAACATTTTAAATAATGCCATAATGATGGCATATTTAATTAAAATGTTGGCATATTGAAGAGTAATTATGCCATCTTTTTGGCATTTTCAGAAAAATATGGCATTTTTTTACCAAAAGTGGAAGAAATTTCACCAATCGGAGGTGGTGGTGCTGGGAGGCGGCGGGAGGCGGTGGGAAAGGTATCCATAATTTTTTTCATTTTTTATGGATTTTTACTATTTTTTATTATTTTTTTAAAAAAATTAAAAAAATAAAAAATTAAATTTTTTATTTTATAAATGGTTTATAAATTTTTTATAATTTTTTTACGTTTTTTAAATATTTTTTACGCTTTTTATGATTTTATTATGAATTAAAGCATTTCTTTATAAATTAATACTCTAAGGGGTATTTAGGGTAGAAAATCAATGTTTAGTCCTATTTAGGGAATTTTAAAAGTAGTAGTCCTATTTATGCTTTTTAGGAACTCATTAGTCCTATTTAGGACAATTTCCGTATAAACAAGAGCTTGGAGGGAGAGGAACAAGTCCAAGGCGAGAAATCTTGGGTCGATGTTTCATGGTGGCGAGAAATCTAGGGTTGAAGCTGGATTTGAAATTCCATGGAATTTGATTAGAATCCCACAGATTTTATACAATTCCATATCAATCCATTAAAATCTTAATCCTTTAGGAATTCATGACTTTTCCTATGAATTCCTAATTGAGGACACCCCCTAAAAGATGATTACATTAGGTCTTGACACAATATTTAAGAGAGGAATAATAGGGGTAATGAATACTATTGAAAAAGTAAGAGAGAAGGTGAAAAGTTAGGAAAAGTTAGGATAATTGGGTATTTTTAAAGGAAAAAATTATCAAAATGGAAGCAAACTTTTAAATACATTTCAAATAGGAAAGTGTACCAAACCTTTAAATACGGAGTGAGTATTTCGTATTTGTATTATGTATTATGTATCATGCATTATTATATTTTGTATTGTATGTATAAGGATTATTGCAGAGTATTATTTTGTAACGATAAAGATAAAGATGTTTGGACTAAGTACTATTTGGACATGAAAGTTTTTATTTTTTAAATAATTACATATTTATGATTAAAATAAAGATTGTTTATAAAAATTTGATTAGTGATTAAAGTAGTAATAGAATCAAAATAACTTATGTTCAATTTTTAAACTTAAATTATCATGACATTACATTGTAATACTCATTAGTCATATTTGCGTAAATAAATTTTATTTTAATAATATTTTTTAAGAAAAGAAACGTTGGGATTAATTTTTTTTTTTAAAATAGAAATGCTAGAAATCGGTGGGGGGCCCTTAGGGATGGGGTGTCATCCTTTTTAGAATAGAAGTCTGGCTTGACCAATTGAACTGAAACGCTAGGATTAGGATGTTTTTAATAAGTCATAGTTTTTTTTTTGAAAATCAAATAACCAATTTATTAATAAAACATAGCAAAGATACAAGAGAACGAATAGCCTAAGGCCACAATGGGAAAAGACATAGAACGAAAAAAATTCAATGAATCCTTCCATATCGCTAATCCCGCAATAATGTAGTCCAGCCTAACACCGTTGCTACTCTTCTTGCTACTCCAAAGAGAAAAAAAAATTGCAACTAAGAGATCCAGCTTCACCAGCCACCGGAAAGGGAGAATTGGTTTGACCATCAACCAACAAAGAAAATTCAATTGAACAGAAATTGTTTGGATCATCAGTTTGACCATCCACCGAAAAGGAGATCTTGTTGAGCGCTATCTTTTTCTTCGAGTAAGGTGGTGGTTCAGAATAAATCTGTCTTGTCAACCATGAATAATGAACCACTCGATCGATTACACCGATGAGGAAGACACAACCTCCAGACATTGCTAGGAAAAGAACAAAATACACGCTCACATGAAGCGGACATAACTCTCGGCCAAATAATATGCCGGACCAAAACCACAACCCCATCTCAAAAATCTGGAACTGGACGTTGCTGGAATTGAACGCTGGGAAACTTCATGAGCCTATCGATATAAGAATCAGATGTAATCGGTATATCATCCGATATTGAAACGAACTGTGTCGATGGCTAAATCGGCACTCCTTGAACAAATCTTACTTCTAGGCTTTCCATGCGCGCACCCATCTTCTAGGTTTTCTCAAGGATCCATTTCATTATGAGTTGAAGTTTTCAGATATTAGAGAGTTCCTTTAATACGCCAAGCTTATTAACAAACTAGAAATTTGGTCGCGCGTCTGCGCGAGTGTAATATGTCCAACACTATTTTGTGTATTGAAGGATTGTGCATATTAGCAAGGATACTTGGTTCATTTGTAGGCAATGTCAAACAATTGTAATGCCCTAATATAAAGCCTTGTGGATGTTTATTAAAATTATTTTTATCCCTAAACAGTAAGTGTCTAAGCTTTTGGATGAGTATATTGTATGTCAACCCAAAAATTTTACACAAACCTTTTTGAGATAAATAGTCTTTTTATGTGCAATTTTAAGTAGGAAGTAATTAGCCGGTGTATTCTATTGATGACATCCATATTTGAAATTCAACAGGACCTCTACCTTCTTAGACCTTCAATTTTTTGAAACTTAGAAAGTTTTTCCATTAAACCTTGATCAATGAGCCTACAAATTCCTTCAAATTGCATCTAATCGTGTAAGCAGAGAGTGAAATGTGAGAAACGTATGTCAAAAATTGCAGAAATTAATGGAAAAAATGCAGAAAATAATTGAAATGTTAACTATTGTACGGAGTATGATTTTCAAAAAAGGATTACAACATACCACCTCTATCGATCTTTGCGTGTAACTAAGAAAAAAGAAGTGTAACTTGACTGAAATCCGACATGGTTCCGTTTGATAACCTTAATTTTCTAGTTCTATTTAGCCTTTGGAGCTTTTGACTTATTCACTTGACCTAAATGTATTGCACTAAACACTACGGAGTATTATATTTAGAAAGATGAGCATATATTCAGCCTCCTCAACATGCCCTTCTTTAAGTTGGCATGTTTACCGATGAAGTGCAGATTCGCCATGTTTTCACAAACTAATTCCTCATTACACAGAAGCCATGAAAACGATATTAGAGTTCATCACAATTAAAAGGGTTATTTCCCATCTACAATAGATGGATTAGCAGACTTTACATCTCCTAGATGTTGAGACAATTGCATAACAACAATGATTCAGACGAAAGTTGGTCCAGGATTTCATGTTGGGCTGGGCTGAAACACTTAAATAATAATACATTGAAAATTTTCAAAATAAACAAAAAATCAAATATAAGAGTTCTCCATT
The DNA here is from genome assembly GCA_945859915.1 of Cuscuta epithymum. NCBI lineage: Eukaryota > Viridiplantae > Streptophyta > Magnoliopsida > Solanales > Convolvulaceae > Cuscuta > Cuscuta epithymum. Next base: position 4,309,936 of record CAMAPF010000017.1, on the reverse strand, counting down.
AAATTTGTTCTCAACGAGGCTTTGAAACAAAAAGAACCCATCAACAATAGAGTCTGCGTCTATACTAAGAGTAATGTCTTTTTTAGTATAAAGTCATCATCCATTTTGTTGAGGAGTGCTGCCCTTAGAAGTTTCATGGCATAAAACAAGTGTTCTAATTTTGCAAAAGAACAGTAAGTTCAATAAAAGGAAAATCAATCTACTCATCATAACATATGAATCAGATTTTCTGCTCTTAATCAACTCCTCACATAATTCAACAAATGTAGATACTACAACTTTGTACATGAATACATCATGAACATAGTGTTGCAGCTCGAATTCCAAAGCATGAATGTCCTGACTACTAAAATTTTCGGGATAGAAATTCCTTGCAAGAGTACAAATAACATCGACATTGGATGACCCATATAAATTTTTGGGATCCAATGAAGCACTCAAAGAAAGGAGTTTTACTAATTTATCATTAAATCGGGTCCTTAACTCCATCAATACAAAGTCTATTGCCTCATTGAAAACACCAAAGTGATAATGATGTTCAACTGTAGTTTCTTTCTGCAATGACCAACCGTGTATTCAAAATTCAACATCGGTACATGAATTTCATGTTTTGAGCAAAACTCCTTGACTTCTTCAAGAAAGCCTTCCCATCCGTTTTTTTGTCAATTCCTCTAGAATGATCGGTTGTGTAATGGAAAAATGTCTCTCATGGCTAACAAGATATCAAATAAAAAATTTTGAAGGCCTTGACAGAATTCATTATTTCCATAACCAAGCATTCCAGCCCAGCTGATTGTGAGGTTACCGTGTCTAGTGAGAGGTCGCTAGGCACACAAGGGTGCGAAACTCAACGGAGTGAGTTTCAACCCTGATTACTCCAGGCTCCCCCAGCCCCCCTTCCCCCAGACCCCCCTGGAGTAAAAAAAAAGTAAAGGATCAAAAATTCAAAACATGAAAAGTGTTTATGTACACTACGAACTTATGCCCAAGAACTCACTTTTGGGCAATGTTTTTGAAAATACTCAAGCACTTTAAAAGTTGTTGTGAACATGTCAATAAAGTCCTTATATGTACACACTAAGTGCCAATTATTAAGTATGAGGGTGATGTGTATAACATTTAGATTAGATTTTTAGATGTTAAGATTTTGTATTATGGGCTGGGCTGAGAAATTGGACTGGGCTATAGAAAAATTTGGGATGGGCTGGATGCAATTTTTTAAACATAATACCTTAATAATAATAATTTTTACTTTGCCCTGGGCTTCAGCCCACCATAGCCCTAACATAGATCCTCCCCTGGTCCCTTTACACGTATATTAAGTGATAAAACTACAGAGTGAATACTCCATATTAAATTCAACAAAAGCTCCATTTTCAATTATCAAAGAATACTCCGTATATCTTTTGAATAGCAAGAGCTGGGGTTTTATGGAAAGACATTAGATGAAATAGGAAGGAAAATTGGAAGTGGGGAGGGGTAAAATGAATAGATAAAACTCAAGTAATCAACTTAATATATTTTCTCTAACTTTTTATTTATATATTTGAGTTATCTAGTTGTAGTTCTAGATATCTAGTTCTAGAAGGCCATCATGCTCCTGCAAAAAACATATCCAATGGGGTGAGGGTGCATCTCCGATTCTAGGCATTCACCACACATATAACAAACTCATGGTACGTTGTTGCTCTCTAGCCACAACGTACAATGATAGAAACATATTCTCCAATTTACTCCAGCAATTTCTCACTCTCATTTGCTCCACCTGAGCTATATTTTAGCAAAATTTACAATTTCTTAAACTACTCTTCCTCTTCATGTATAAATTTATAAATCTGTACTTAATGATTACATAAGTAATTATTGAGATCAATTACTTGGGTTTAATGAATGGTTATTTGTGATCTTAATTGAAGAAAAAAAGACTAAGTAATCAAACTATATATTAGACTTTTAAAAAATAGATCAAACTTAATATATATTTCTATCATCAAAGGTAGAACAAAGCATCGCATAAGTACAATTTCAGCAGCATTTCCCTCTTTCCCTACCTTTTACACACATTATCAAACACCTGACATGTGTTAATTTAATTTCTATCTTAGGAGTATACTCACCTATTGATGGAAATAATAATAAAAAACATCAACTCTTGGAGGGGAGAAGAGCAAACTCACCTACAAAACTCCTGAGCAGACTGCGTGAAAAAGATGACGAACCTCATCGAAAACCCATTTATGGACGCAAGGGAGTAAGAGTTTGAAATCTTTTGAAACTGAAATTTCATTGAATAATAATTTATATCGATGCTCCAACTTCTAGAACGGGGACGGAAAACTAATTTATATCGATGCTCCAACTTTAGAACGGGGATGGAAAACTATGTCCCGCTATGTTTGGCAAAACGGTCTGGAGCTGGAATCTATTGTCTGAATTACGGGCTATTGTCTAAATGAAGGACTATTGTCTGGAGCTGAATTTTGAAATTCTGGATCTGAATTGTTAGCTGAATGAAGTAGACCCATTTGGCAAAAAGAGCTGGAATGATGCCCGAATAATATGAAATTACATTAAAGGACATACAATTTATTAATATAATAACATATTTATTATAGTGATATTTTGTATTTTTATAAATATTAGAATATACTACGTACTATGTACGTATGATTAAATAAAATAAATAAATTACTATAATGTTTTGATAAATATGATGGTAGAATACACACACATCAATAATCTAAAAATCGAGTTAGGCACACACCGCTGATTTTTTTTAAACTGTTAAATCTTACTCCCTCCGTATTTAAAAGTTCCCTACAATTCTATTTTTGGTAAGTTTATCCTTTATAAATAGGACTAAAAACGTTTGTAAATTCTAAAATGGGACTGCCATGTTTTTAATTCCCAAAATGAGACTAATTACTGTCATGTTTTGGCAGTACCAGACTTTAAACATGGCAGTATTTTCCAAACTTGACAGTAATTACTTCTATTTTGGGAATAAAAACATGACAGTCCTATTTTGGAATTTACAAACGTTTTTTATGGTCCCCGATAGAGGTAAAAGTCTAGAGGGGGGGGGGGGGGGGGGGTGAATAGACTTTTAAGCCTTTTTCGATCTAAAAGACTTTCCCTTCTAAATGAGTTGATCTGTAATCTTTTGGGAGATTTACAGATGCACAGCGGAAGTCTTTAACCTCTTGATTCATTAATGTGTGATAACTTTCTAGCTTGAATGATATTTGGACTTTAAACAGTGAGCAGTTGGCTTGGCAGTTGCCTGGATGGCAGGGAACTGCTGAGGCAACTGCTAGTGGAAAATAGGAGTTTGGGAAAGATAATTGTGTGGCCTTACTGAGGATGATGAGGGTTTTCCGAAGATGTACTGAAGTGAATATGACTGAGAGTTTTACTGAAGCAGTGGTCTTGGCAGTTGTGTGGACACAGGGGAACTGCTGAGGCACCTGCTGAGTTATATGCAGATTTTCAGAGAATAGTTTGGACAGGCTTCTTGGCAGTGATGTTCTGCGATTTTAGTAAAGTTAAGATGTTCAAAGGAAATAAGTGTGTACGAGCAGTGGGCTTAGCAGTTGGGTGGAAACAGGGAACTGCTGAGGCAACTGCTTTACTTAAATGATGATTTCCTGAAATCTGATAGAGCAGACCTTTTAGTGAGATATTGTAAGGCTCTTGTGGAAAGATTGTCTCAAAGGAAAGTGAGTTATTAAGCAGTAGATAAGCAGTAGAGTCAATCAAGACTACTGCTTAGGATGTTGCTGGCAAACTACGATCCTTTTAGTGAGATGTGATGTGTGTGTGCTTTGTTGACTGAATGTAAATCAACACACAGTATATCCTGGTTCAGAGGTGATGTAATCCTCCTACGTCCAGTCTCACCCTATCTCAGAGATTTCCACTAAAGTATTAAGCCCAATACATTTAGTGCTAATCTAGCCTTTACAACACTTAGGCCTAGATTGAAGGTGTTTCACAATGAGTATAGCACCACTCAAAGTTACTCAATCCTTTAGACTTTTCTCAATTGATCCAGTGGGGATCAAAGGGTACTCTATCTATCTAACCACACTTTAGAATCCGAACAAGTGGAACAACTGTTCTCCTAAGTGTTTACAACACTGTGAAATGTTACAAGAAATTTCTGACCACCAACTAAAATCTAAGCTCTAAAAATATGACAAAGCATGATCTAGTCTGAGAGCTTAGTGAAGCATGAGTCAAAGCAGAGAGTAAAGTTAAGCTAGCACTTTCTCTTTTGCTAGATAGCTCGTATATGCTCAGTGGGAGTTTTTCTCTACTTTGGATGCTCAAAAGCTTGAGTAGAAACTTTCGTTTCAGCCTACATTTATAGGCTTCTCCTTTGGATTAATCTCATCCGTTGGTTAGGATGATTTAATCTCTGGCGTTGAAAATCTGGCAAGGACAAGTTGTACATTTGTCTTCTTGTGCCGGAGCTTTTAATGAGATGGTTTCCTTATCTTGAATTATTGAGCCGCGACATAGGTATGCCTATGTGTGCGTCCAGGCAGTAGGTCCATGTACTTGATTTAGCATTTAACGCATGTCTAGTTTTGTCTTCCAATCATACACATTCAATGTATATGATATTCGAGCATCTTTAAAATGTGACATTTAATTAATCTTTGAGCAAAATGATATATGCCAGTAGGATCCAAATATCCTATTAAGGTAAATAAAAATTACCTTATTGCATTTTTTATTTTTTTCGGTAATATATCATTAATCTGAAAGATTGTACATTTATTTTGTCACTTATGATTAAATTGAAGATTAATACTCGAACTTAATAATGTACTAGTGCAAAGTATAGTGGCATCATCAAAATCTATCAAAATTGGGTACTAACAGTTTTTTGTCCCATTTCAGGAAATTTCCCTTACTTTATCCACTTTTTATCTTCTTTTTCATACTTTTACACACTCTCTTCTACTTTTTCAACACTATTAACTACCCTTACTATTCTATCCTAAAATATTGTACCAAAAGCAAATGTAAGGGAACATACAAATCCGCAGGGAGTATGAGTATCATCAAATGAGAATAAAATATTGAATTAAATCATACCACAAACAAGAGGATTCCTCTTGTCATAAAAGCATCAAGAAATTTTATACTGAGTATCCAAACACTCCATCAAATGAGTTTAATTTTGTGATGTGATTACTTTTTCTCTTGGGTTAAAAAATTCACACTTTAAAAGAAGAAATTCGCAGGGAAGTACTGAAGTAGAAACCATCAAATGAGATATGGTAATGATATGTTTTATCGCAATTAGGAATATGAGTTGTGGACTGAGATTATAATTGCACGGAAGACACTAGACCAGAAGAAATTGGTGATAATTTAGAGATTGCAAGTTGTTGTGCGGAAGGCTGAATAGAAATGTTTCTTATAATAGCGTTTTGATTCAGATGCTTTATTTCAGCCAAAGCTTTGCTCAGCCCTCTATCCAAACGATTTTATTTGTACAATAATGAACTAAATTTCAGAAATTTCAGCTCATTTTGAGCTGAAATGCCATGCCAAACATAGCCTTAATAGGAACTGTCACTTAATGATTCAGCTATATAGTGATGTTTAATAGGAACTGAGCGATTAAGTCGTAATTTGTTTGAGCGAATAAGTCCCGCTGAAAAATAAGTCCTAAATAAACAGTCTTGTATAGCTGAGTCATTAAGTCCATAATTCCATTAAGACCATTAAGTCCATAATTCCATTAAGACCATTAAGTCCAAAGTAAACAGGTCCAAAGTAAACAGGTCATTACGTTCGTGATGCTTTTCAGGCTGGTTTACTTATTGCTCGACACGTTTCTACTACTGATCAGCTCGCTGACACATTTCTTTCGGGCTTAGCCCATTTGTATTTATTTTGTATTTATTTTGTATATTCCCTTTGGGCTGAGGGCTCAGGTATGTTCGACACTTCTTGTATATATTCATACAGATTGATTAATGAGAGGTATGGGGAATTACCCTAAAATAATACACACATGACTACACCTTACATTTCTTGCAGAATTAGATTAATGAGGTTTTTTCTAAAACATATTCAAAACAAAATTTGTGGACAAAAATGAGACTAAAGTGCATGTCCACTCTTATAGTCACTTTGATGGAAAATTTGAACATAATTATAGTCACTAAATTTATGAAGTCATATTTGTATCCGTATCTTTATTTTGGTCATATATTAGGTATTATTTATAGATTGTATTGAATGCATTTCAATTCATTTTTACTATTTAATTTGGTATTTTTTGAAAATATTTCCGTGTTTTTGTATGTTTCTTAAACCTTTTTAGGTATTTTCTTATATTCTAGAAAAAATCCACCATCCATATCCAAAGATTCAAATTTCGAAACTTTTATGCTTATGAGCAAACATAGTATGTCCACAACACATTTAGGCGACTATTTTCAAAAATAGAAAACAAGTGATGAGGCTCTCAAATATTTAATGTGATTCCATGTGTAGTTTTTCGAAAACAAGTGAAAAGGCTCTCTCAAATTAAATATTTAATGTTATTCCATGTTTAGATCATGAATTACAATTATAAATAAGTGCATGCTCTCAAAATCAACAAAATCAGCAAAGAAAACAACTATCACCACAAAGTGAAAGAGTCAAATGGGTCAAATAGGAAGCAACAACAATGAGAATATGGTGCCAGTAATAGACTTGCATGACTTCCCAGCACAATCAAAGAAGCTGATAGAGGCATGTGAGGAGTGGGGTTGCTTCAGGCTTGTTAACCACCACAACATTCTGCCACCTTCACTCATGGTGGATATGAAACAAGTGGTGAAGTCACTGTTTGATCTTCCAGAGGAGATAAAAAAGAGAAACAAACATGTTCTTCCTGGCAGTGGTTATACTGCCCCAACTAAGAGAGATCCACTTTATGAAGCTCTTGGTCTCTATGATATGGCATCACTCCAAGATGTTGAAGCCTTTTGTAATGACTTGGATGCCTCTCCTCAACAAAGGTTTCTCTCTCTCTTTTTGGATCTATTTTTTTCTACTCAGATACTCATTATTGTTCATAATTTCTTATAATTGAGATATTTATTATACATTTATCTGAAATTTTGACAGTCATTTATATTGTTAGCTTGACTATATCTTTAATCGATTAAGATATTTCATAATTGGATGTATGCTTAGAGCATCTCCAATGCTACAATGTGTACGGTGCACATGTGGCATGAGAGATAGCCACATAAATATTACGAAGTAATAAATAAATCATATATCTCCTTATTTAAATGATTTTATACAATTTTGGTAAGTTTTTCTCAGCAATGTCAACCACAATGTCAACATCTAGATGATCTTCTTGACATTGTGGAGAAAAACTTACCAAAATTGTATAAAATTATTCAAATAAAGAGAGATATAGTTTATTTGTTAATATTTTTGTGGCTATCTCTAATGTCACATGTGCACTGTACACATGGTAACATTGGAGATGCTCTTATATTCTTATCCATCTAATTAAAGTGTTTGCATGGTTTCAATAATGTTCCATATTGTAACTCGTTCATGTGGACCAATTAAAAAACTACAGTTGAGTGATTTAATTATAAAAATGATGAAATAATAATTTGGATTAATCAAATACATAGAAGGGAGAGTACCCTCACTTATTCGTGAGATACCATAACACTCTTCTATTTATAATCTTATATATGCGGCATGTGACCAATATATTCATTAATGTGCTTTTACTCTCCAAAGTTGAGAAGTAATATTTTGAAGTAGATAGGAGTTTTAATTTATTAGTACAATATAATTTATGTGCAATATGAGGTCAACATAGTCTTAAATAGTTGACTTTATTTTCTCAAAATGAAGTAATTTGGATGAAATCTCCTATATACGTAGTATTTTATACTTAGTGTTTGTGTCTGAAAAATAGTGTGTCAAAATATTTTCACACATGCATGCTGATTTAGCTATTTTCATTTAAACAAAAATAAAAATTTAAGTGACATTATTAATTATATGATTATTGATTAATTTTAGAGAAATATGCTTAATTAACATTATTTAAGTTGCATAAAAGTTACACATGCAAAATATGTTCTATGTATATGTTTCTTAAAAATAGTGGTATAACTATCTTTGAGTTTGATGTTCTTGTTAGAGAGACCATAGTCAAATATGCCAAAGCCGTGCATGAATTGATGATGGAGATTGGACGAAAACTAGTGGAAGCTTTGGGTTTGAAAGGTGAACTTTTTGAAGGATGGACTTGTCAGTTTAGAATTAACAAGTACCACTTTACCAATGAGAGTGTGGGCTCATCTGGAGTGCTAGTACATACAGACTCTGGATTCCTTACAATATTGCAAGATGATGAAAGTGTGGGTGGTCTAGAAGTCATTAAGAGATCAGGAGAAATTGTGGAGGTTGATCCCTTGCCCGGTAGCCTCCTGCTTAATTTCGGGGATATGGCTACTGTAAGTATATATATTACTTTTTCTGCTACCCATAGTTAACCTGAGCTTATCGTTATTTGGAACATAATTGGCTTTGATATCATATGGAAACCTAGAACTTCATTAGAAGAAGCGACATAAAGTCTTATCATCATGCTAATATCATGTAAGACATATATTTGAACACGTGTCATCAACCCAAACGAAGTTAATTGATATCATCATCATTATCCCAAAGTGTCGCAAAGGCTCCCACCTATGGTGGGGTAAAGGGGGTCGGATGTACGCAGCTTTACCCTTGTACTAAAGCACAAAGAGACTGTTTCAGGATGACCCAACGTGAAAATAGCGTCGAAAATTGCATGGACTGGCAGCTGCTTCGTAACAAAGGAGCACAGACAGTTAGTGAGCCATTTTGCTTTATTCCATCATATTCTCAAGCGAAAGAATAGTGAATCTTTGGCTCCATAGCAAATGATGGAATTAAACGGAGTTGATAACGATAGATAAATAAATCAAACAGACCCCGAACGAACTACCCTAAATAAAATAAAATAAAATAAAATAAAAATAGTTCCTTTTGTAATGCCAGATATAGTAATGTTTTTCATGTGTCAAGGTTCAATGTAATACTATCTTGATATCTTTAAACACTTTTGTGCCTTTTGTTTGCTTGAATGGTTACAAGATTTGGAGCAATGGGAGATTTTGCAATGTAAGGCACAGGGTGATGTGCAAGGAACCAAAAATGAGACTATCAATTGCTTCATTCCTTTTGGGTCCCAAAGATGCTGCAATAGAGTCACCACCAGAGATTCTTCAATCTGATCCCCGACGGTTGTATGTGCCCATCACTTATGCAGAGCTTAGAAATCTTCGAGTGCTTCACAAAATGCATGATGGTGAGGTTCTTGAACTCGTAGAGGATTGTCAGGCTACCATATGATCTTCACATTTCATGTCTTGTTTGGGAAGAACATCAGAAGCCTCCCGATAAAAGTTGTTGAGTTATTAAGAATTTATATGTACGCAGACTAATAAGTTTCATTTATATGAACATTGCTTTATCGTAGTTCAACATTAGCACAAGTGTTGATTATTTGAAATAATTATACAAATAAGTGCATTACTCTAAATATAAAGAAATGCATTGTTCAATATAAATGTTCCCCATACATTCACAAAACATTCATTTTTGGTCAAATTACTAAAATAAGTAATAAAAAACCTACTTAGCTAGGCTATTAAAGCCAAAGAAAGAAGCATGACTATTACAATGCACACGTAACAAACTCCTTCTACTCTATAAAATACAATAACATGAACATGAAAATAACTAATAAAATCTTTCTTTAGGGTATGTTTAGTTTTAAACTTTTTATATAGTAGATGAGGGAAAGCCCCTCCCTTTATTTGGGTAAAGTTTTTGGAAGCGGAAACGTTTAAGTTATCATTCCTTTAATTCTATTTGTCCAATTAGGCCTTTTTTAGGAGATTGTGAAACTAGTTTACTCTCTTGCGATCCGTTTGGCCAGCAAGACTAGAAAAGATACAGAATGTTTTTAGTTGGACTGTAATTTGCTGATCTAGTCTGGTCTGAACTGGTCTGGTCTGATCTGGTAAGGACTGATTTCTTTGTATTTTTATAACTATCCAAGCCTGGTCTGGTCTGGTTTGAACTGGTCTGGCCTGGTCTGGTCTGGGACAATTTACAGTCCAAGTAAAAACATCCTTAACACACAATTCAATTTCTCATTTTCCCTTGTTGACATTTCAAATAATTATTTTAATTTATCTGTTACCCGGAGTAGTTCATAATTATAAGGTGAGTATATATGGATTTAACATAAACTTTTGAATGACTAAGATTGTCTAAGAGCAATTGAAATATATATGCTAGTTAGTTGTCCATTAAGTAATGAAGCTTAATGATTTAGAGCTTGTTATATAGTATTAATCATGGTCCTTATTACATTCTATCCCATCACAAAGTAAAATATCCATCACCATGTTTATTAATGTTTTAAAACAGAATGGATGAACAGGGCCGTCTAGAGAAATTACGAGGCCCTAGACAGTCAAATAGACAATTCATTTCAATATGCCTAATTAAACATAAATATAAAAAAAATGTATTATCAATTAAATAGATGTATATTACATGCAAAAATGCACCATATACTATTAATGTAAAAAAATATTTCTTCATAACCAAATGATCCAAAAAATACTAAAAATACATGGATATTCTAATAGTCTATTTTTCTAACTTTTTGAAGAGCAAAATTTGTAAGAACGTCACTACTACTCCGTATTATACTATTATGAGTTGTGACTTTATCCTCATTCTAAAAAGTATTTGAATGATAAAGTTTTGTATTTACGTACCGATCTATATAGTCGGCAAATAGTTTTATGTCCTAGTCTTTTCTTAGTTTGTGTGCTTTCTCTTTGTATATTCTAAATCATGTTTTTGTTCTTTTATCACATGGCCTACAATTTTATACTGCGTATAAAATAATAATAAACATGCAAATGAATCATAAATAAAAACTTAATGTACATATATAAAATATCTAACTATGTAAAAATTTCCAAGTTTTATTCATTCACAAGAGTAATTATTACCATCAAATAATCAATTGTAAAGTTTACATATTCTAAAGTATACATTGGCTACATTTTTTAATTTTTAATACACACTACTAAACTAGTGACTATTGACTAGCCGACTACAAATTGAAAGAAGCAACTTAAGTACATATTTTATTTTTAAAAAAAAAAACAAAAAACTAAAGAAGTACTAAGTATATACATAAAGTAATCACCAATCAAGTAAAGAACAGGCCAAGTAAAGAAATAAGAAAATAAGAAATAAGAATCGGAAGCGTAGAAGAATTAGAACACCTCTACACCTCTATTGTCGAGTGCTAATTGAGACTAAAAGAATACTTGAAGCTTTCACCATAATTGGCATCTCCTCCATCAAGGTTACCCGTCAATTGATGTTTTCACGGCCATTGGCCGGTTTGAGAATTGAATTTAATCTAAATTTACATTAAGAATTTATATTTAGAATTACTCGACATGTTTTAGATTTTGGAGGCCCCTACAATCTGGGGGCCCTAGACAAGTGTCTAGGGAAAATGCCCCCATGGCCGGCCCTGTGGATGAAGCACGAACCAAGTCTTCTCTCCGGAAAATCACTTGAGCAACAAGCATAGCAAGCAAGCTCTAGCCTCAACCTGAAATGGTGGTGGGACGCCCCCGAAGGAGTCAGTACTCTATAGGGCTATAAAGTACTGGTGTGGATGACATCTAATAGATATACAACAAGTATTTCAAACACAAGACCCTCAAATAGGGTGATAGTACAATATGGTTGTAACCCCAAGTTACCCTGTCTGAAAATATACTTACTTTATATAAAATCAAGTAGTCGGCCCGTGGGCCCATGTTCATTTTGAAATCACCATTCCCATTCCCCGTGACTATAAGCCATGACAACTCATAGAGTCCAACCCTAGTACATGACATTGTATCCTAGAGCTCGGCTCTATCACATCACCATACAATTCATGTCATTTGGGTCAATTACTACACCTTGCATTCTAGAGCTCGGCTCTATTACATCACCGTGCAAGCCCTAGAGCTCGGCTCTAGTTATACAATACATAGACTACAAGTCTACCACCTTACCATGCATCCTATAGCTCGGCTCTATTACATCACCGTGTACTAAAGTCCAATTCCTAAGCAAACCTATGCCTAGAATTGACATATCAATAAACTACCTTGGGTCATCCTTAAGGACTGCCCATAATTTAACCTTAGCTTCATATTAAGACATTTTATACACTTGAAGTATATTCAAGTGCATTGCATAGAATCCAATCCTTAGGATCAATCCTATCAACAATTTCCAATAATCACTAACTAGTATTTCAACACTATTAAGATTATTGTTATCATACAAACATCCTCATTTTGTAATTCTCTTAATATTTATAAGTATGTAGCAGCAACTTAAGTATTCAATTTCAATACATAAATATTCTTTTATGTATCCACATAACTCATACATGAGTAAAATGCCTATTTCACAAAATAGTTCATTAATAACTCATTTAATCTCATATTATCCACACAACCTCAAATCATTTCCAATTTCATTCATTGTCAACTATATAAATATTTCATCAATATTTAAGCATCATAATCCATGAAAAATCATGATTTAGGCATTTAGGTAATCTCATGCTTAACCTACAAGTTGTAAGCAATTAGATGTCGATCCTCACCTTAATTGAGCTTTAGACTTTTCCTTCTTGATCCAATGGTCAAAGCTTCGGTCAATGTGGATTAAGAACTGACTCCTTGCTTAAAAATGTTTGTTAAACAACCTCCTCAAAGTGCTAGCTCAACCCCTAACCGTTGATACGAAAACAACCCCTAGAATGAGTGTTTTCTGACGAACTTGTTTCCTAGTTTTTCCAAGATTTGCTCTAGGTTAGTATCTAACCTTTACATCAATAAAATAACCTTATAAGGACATATTATACACTTGGAATAGTGTATAATATTTCCACTAATCGTTCATATCATTTGGAAAATGAAAAGAAAGGTTTTGGATGTTAAAACTCAGTTTAGAGAAGTAAATCCGTCCCTGCGCGTTTGTGTTTTGTTCGGATAATTTGGAAGCCTTCCACTACTCCTTTTGATTCAAATCAGACCTTGACGGATTTCTTATCTTGATATCTATCCGCAGGTACCTCACACTCCTGATTTGGATTAGTATAACTCGAGATATGAACCAAACAACACCAGCACTCTCACTGCTCGAGTTTGTACGCAGCAGTTCACTCAACCTCGATTATTGTCGGTAATACTCACTCTTCTTGCTCAGAAACCACTCAATAATGAAATTAGACTTCAAAGGCTATTCAGGGACACCTTAATCATCTCATTTGGACGAGTACAACTCCCATTATGGGAGGAGACAGTCAGCACACCCAATTTGTGCGAAAATAGTCATGGTGGCCCCTCTTTGGATGTCCTTAATGTCTTGTGCAGCTCCCCTTCGTTTTTATCCGTCCATCCCTATTCCTAACACTTATTTTCCTTTGTCTTGCAGGTGTCAATAAGTATGGGACGCACCCCTATTGATCCCAATTGATTTGGGGTCCAAAATATCCACCAATACTTCCAAAAATGGAAAGATGAGTCCTATTGTTTTATCTTTATCATGAAATGTCTTTTTGTACTCATTGTAATTTATATAGACCAAGTCAACTCCCTATATCATATTATTGATCTCCAATATGTGTAGGATCATCCCAATAATTTACATGATGAATATTATAGAAGAAAAACCTACTCCCATTATTTAGCTCAATAATATCAAAGATGGGACCATAGGCATTTGTATTCTTCTCTAATCATCCTATCACCTATTTATGACATTAGTATTCATATTGCTGGGCTACTAGCCGTGTGAGTTACCCTCAAGTGGGCCTAGGACGCCATTCTTGAATACTTACTTTTTTAGCAGGTTGGGCCCAAAATAATGTTTGGGCTGCCCGACCTTCCTTAATTTGTATAGAAAATTTATGTATCATTATTTAGATAATTTTGGGCTCTTATATTTATTAGCCCAAATAAGTATTTGAAAACCCATCACTGATATACGAGCTCAAACGGTAAAATGATCAAACATACATTACATAAATCATTAATCGTTTTACACTCGTTTGTCACTAGGAAGTTCAATACATAAACTTTGAATTCTAAATTGAATTTCATGGACGTTTGGGTGCGGTGTCACAGGGGAGGTTCTCCGGGACGATTTCTGCCATCGTGCCTTTGTGAAGGCTCTGGATTGCGGCGGTCCTTCTCGATCTCCTCGGCCTCCGCGTACCTATCCCCCCGCTGAAGAGCTTTTGTATAATCGCGGGGAGGGTCAGTAATAAGGCTCCTGGAGAAATTACCGTTGCGGAGGAAAGTGTGGAATAGGGCCATCAGTGTCCTATCGTCGGCGCCGTCGACTTCGATAGACGCCTGCCTCCAGCGTTCTAGGAAGGTCCAAAGGGTCTCCTCCTTTTGTTGCCACACGTTTAGTAGGTGAGAAAAATGCTTCTTCGACCGGTGCCTCCCGGCAAAGTGTGTTAGAAAACGGTGGGCAAGCTCCTGCCACGAATCAATGCTGCTTTCGGACAATCGGTTGAACCATTCATACGCTGGTCCTTCCAAGGTGGAAAGGAACCAACGACATAAATATTCATCCGATGCCCCCATCATCATCATGCTATTTTGATACCTGCTATAGTGCTCATGGGGATCCGTCTTCCCCTCATATGGTCTGATGGGTTGTCCCTGATACTTACCGGGATCTGAGCTGCCAACACCCTTGGGGTGAAAGGCATCTTTGTGCGGAGCTGGATGAGGGGTTGACCTGAGCCTTCGGCGAACTTCTACTTCATGTCCTCCACTTGTGCTTGTAGGGCGGCGTAGTTCTGGTCAGGCCACGGCGTGGAGGTCGTCGGGGGTGCCTGACGTGCTTCCTCAAGCTGGCGCCGGAGGGCCTCAATGATTTCGTCTTTGTTGTCCCTCGAGGGGAGGGGGCTTGGGTGTTTTGGCGAATGGATTGGGCGTGGTTGATCTGATGTTTGGCGTCATCTGCGTGAAGGAGGCCTTTGCCCTTATCCTGAGGGGGAGGTCTCTCCTCGGCCCCCGAGATGGAGCCTCCACTTTCTTGTGGTCTGCTGGTTGCTTTGCCACCGAGGCGGTCTTGGACCCCTCGATGTTCAGGAGCTCCCCCAAGCCTCTCGAGGGCAGAGGTTCGGGGTTTCTCCTTGTTCACACACCGCTTGTCTCGTGATTGGACCTCCTGGGAGGCGGTGTCTTGTGCTACGACCCCCTCGGCAATGCCAATCCATATGATGGGATTGTTGAATGGAGGGGGCGGCGGGAAATGAATGGCGTTCCCTCCATAATAAGGTTAGAGTGGTGCATGCGAAACGAAAGCACCAGAATTCAGGGCCATATTCTGGATGAACTCTGCGAAGGCGGCCTGAAGGTCGATGGTTGGAGCCGGATAGGGAACTTGGTTCTCACTCTAGTTCTTCCTTCGGTTATCAAGACATATACGGGCATCGGGGGTAGCCTTCTGGATATGATGACGGAGGTCAGTGGCGGCCTGCTCCATTTTGGCAATGGTGCCGCCTTCGAGAACCCAGTTGGAGGCCTCAGCCACGTTGGTTTCACCGAGGGAAACATGGTTCTCCTCAAGGGTTTTGGATTAACCTCGAGTTCTTCCCATTTTGGTAGGTGTTTGCTTGGTGAAGGGGAGGGTTTCTTACTTGATTGTTCGGACCTCTCAACGAGAGCACCAAATGATGGATAATGTACCCGGGGGTAGCTTATCCGAGTGGTTATTACGAGAAATAACTTAGAGAGAAGTCAGAGCAAACAAGTAAGAGAGAGAGAGAGTCAGATATATTAATCAATTCTGATCTGGGATCCTTTACAAGAGGAATAAGGGCTGCTATTTATAGCAGCCATAAATGCTAGGCGAGTACACGTGTCGATCATCCGACGGCCGAGGGTCACCTTAATCGGGGTGGCACTGGCACTTGCATGTGCACCGCAATAAATGCGGTGGTTGGACGTGACGCCGCATTGAATGCGGTGGTTGCATGTCTCCAGAGGAAGCTTCGTAGGGCGTAGACCCTTCGGCCTGGATCATATGGCCGAAGGCTACCCATGTGCCGAGGGCACCTCGAAGCCGAAGGCTCCTGTTTGCTACCATTTTCTCCCAGTAGTTTCGTATTCTTAAAAACAATTGTGTTCTGGAGTTTGGAGTCCTCGACCATGGGGCCGAAGGCACCTACATGTGCGCTGTGGGCTTCTTCATACTTGGGCCGCTATGTTTGGGTTTCGTGTGCTCATTGGGCCTGTGATGGAAAAGTATGAGTCTGTGGGCCGGGGGTCCCTGGGCCATATACTCCATCAGTAAGATATAACAAAATTTCGGTATGATAGTAATATGTATTTTTGCATACCGAAAATTTACGCTACGGTAAAATATGAGACTTGCTAGATAGAAACTCATGGATACAAATATAACTAAATTTAAATGTTTCCAAAAAAAGAGACTTATATGACTTAAAATATGAGACTTGCTAGATAGAAACTTGTGGATAAAAATATAACTAAATTTAAATGTTTCCAAAAAAGAGACTTATATGACTTTTGTACTCTTTCAGTTACAATTATCTCATCTTACCAATTATAGTTATCTGACCCAATTGGTTACAATTATTTAATCTGATCAATTACGATTACTGAACCCGAACAATTACAATTACTCAACATAATCAATTACATTTATCTGATCCGACTAGTTACATTTATTTGAACCTACCAATTATCCGGATCAACCGATTAGAGTTACTCCGACCACTTACAAACTTATAATCACACGAAGTTACCGTTACATTTCCCAGGACCGACCAGTTACAATTAAGTTGCAATTATTTGATCTGGTAATATCCAATGCCGGAAACCACCACAGTCTAGTGATCCACCATTATTGACCTACCACCGCTAGCCACAAACCCAGGCCCCACTCCAACACAAATGCCAATGCCAACCCCCTTTCAACCTACCCCAGTCTCCTCTCTCGCCCTACCCCAGCCCCACTGCTATGTGCTACCGCCGTCCTCTACCGCCAATGCCCAACCCTCTACCTATTTGTATATGGGTATTACAGTTTATTCATTAATATTTAACTAGATTCTTTACCCGTGCGTAGCTGTTACTACTATATTGTTGTTCACTATTGTTGTTACTACTACTAATATTTTTTACTATTATTATTATTATTATTATTATTATTATTATGATTATTATTATTATTATAATTATTATTATTTTATTTTATTTTATTTTAAGTATTATTATTATTTTAATTATTATTATTATTATTATCATTATTATTATGTGCATATCTTTACTTGTCTATTACTTTCACTGGATATCTCAATCACTCACGTGAATTAGTATATTTTTATCGAATTTCTATTAACATGTACGAAAAATTAGCTAGTAGTATGTATACTAATATAGCATGAGAATTAGTATCCACTTTTCGAATTGTTAATTTTCATCCTTAGTGCCAAGCACCCTGTGGTTCGATGACATTACTGTGACACTTTCAAGAAGGAGGTCACATGTTTGAAACTCATCCCAGTCAAGGATGTTGACATTGAACTACTCCCTCCGTCCCGAAAAGGTTGGCCAAAGTTGATTTTCACGTGGATTAATAAAGTAAGAACTGTGTGGTTGAAATTTGTGCAGAGGAGAGAAAACTAACTTTAGCCACATATTCTTTACTTTAAATGGAAATGACAAATCTTTTTGGAACATCCCGAAAACGGAAATTTGGCCAACCTTTTCGGGACGGAGGGAGTATGAAGTATTGACAGATACTATAAATAGAAACTACCAACTACAAAGTCTAGCAAAAAAAAAAATCATCCTTAGTATATTACGAGTATTCTACCCGTGCAATGCACGGGAGAATAAAATTTGTAAATTAAGGAGAATTTTATTAATGTAAACTTTTGTCATATAAACACAAATATTTTTTCATATAAATTGTGGGTGAATTTTTTTAGTGTACAAAATATACAATGACGATTACCGTCACAAACTGCATGGTTGATCATTTCTATTTTAATAAAGAATTAATACTTTTAAATTAAAACTTATCATCAAATATTAAAAATAACACATCCATAATTTCATAGTTATCATTGATGACGTCATTATACGATATACGTAGTATATTCTAGGGAACATCGCACTTTTAATCCCTCGAATAGTACCGATATTGAAATGTAATCCCTGTGTTTTCATGTGTGTAAATGTAACCCCATAATTGTCTGAATTAGTGTAAATGTAGTCTTCACCTACATTGTAACTTCCACTCCTCAAAGGACTACATTTAAAGAAATTTGGACAATTGAGAGGTGAGATTTATAAATTTGAAAACACGGGTGTTACATTATAATATCGATACTGTTTGATGAACTGAAAGAGGGATTTTCCTTTTACCAAAAAAAGAGTGATTTTCCTTATAATCTAACCAAAAGTGTTTCTCAAAATATACTTGAAGGGTAATTTTTATCTAAAGAATCGTGTCATTTCAAACGAGAACCTTGAGTCGGGATGGATGTAATACTAAATTAGATATTTATATGTGAGAAGTAAAGGTTATATTAACTGAACACTGTAATTAAACCATAAAAATCAAAGTTTATATTCATATTAGAAAATTGAAATGTGACTCGATTAGATATGCACAAAAAAAATATTAGCTTATTTTGTTTTGAAAGAAACAATATCAGTTTATTAATAATTTTGTGAAAATGAATCAACATGTGATACTACATAATAATATTATTATTAAAATGTAAATAGCTTAAGTGTTTTTGGTAATTAATTAACTTAAATGTTAGAACTAATGTTTTAAACTTCTTGAATTTTTATATATAAAAAGTATAGATCTGCTCAACTGAATTTGGGATCGATGATTTTATTTTTGATTATCTGTTAGCATACAGAACCTATTATCTGTATTTTTGATTTTTAAATAGTCTATTTTCAATGTTAGTTTAGAATCAGATCTAAGTTTATTCCTTCCAAAACAAAAACATTACTAATCTTCCAAAGACCTGTAATATTAATGAAATGTAAAGGGTAACCAAATAAAGCAACTTGATATATGAAATAAGGTGATGTACCTATAATCCAAAATCCGAATCAATTAGAGTCCAAACTCAACTCAGATCAAACGAGACGGATTAAAGAAAGAAGCCATCACATTAAAGAAATAAATCATTAAGCCAGCATATGCTCTCAGAGTCTCAGTTCTATTTTCAAGTGGTTTATGGAAATAAGCCATACACACTTGACGGAATAATAAAAACACTCTTTATGCTTTAATTATAAGGAAAAAACTACTGTTAACGCATAATACCAATTCGGCCATATACATGCATAGCCATGTATTATATGTCACATCATGGCCATATTCATTTATTGTTATTAGTGTTCCTTCTTGTACGTAGTAGTATTTGATTCAAAGTGTACAGCTGGATGTTTATCCCTTAGATAGAATTTCCTTGTACAGAGTTTAGATTAGTTTTACCGATCCGGTGGTTTCGGTAATATTTGTTGTAATCTTATTATTTATACGAAGGAATACCGAAGAATGATTTACGGTGAACATCTTCTTCTATCTTGGTATCAGAGCCAAGTTTCTTTCTCCCATGGCCTCTCAAAAACCTTCCTCTTTTCACCCTGCCCTTGCCATTACCAACATAAAAAATTTCATCCCTATCACACTGGACATGGAGACGGTTGAATATTCTTCCTGGGCCGAGCTTTTTAAAATCACAACCCGTGCTTATCAAGTCGAGGATCACATCTTCTCTACCGCCGGCAGTTCTTCGACTTCGGCCTCTACCACATCTTCTCCTCCTCCCGACCTTACCCCGGAGCAGATTCTCGCTCCCGCCACTGCTAAAGCGGAATCCACCGCTCTTTGGAATCAGCTCGATGCGGTAGTACTACAATGGATTTACGGTACGATCTCTCACGAACTCTTGCACACCATCATTGAGCCCGACGCAACCGCCAAGGAAGCGTGGGAACGTCTTGCTGATCTTTTTCTAGACAACAAGCACTCCCGGGCAATCCATCTTGAGACCCAATTCTCCAATACCCGGTTGGAGAGCTTTCCCAACATCGCCACCTATTGCAAGGCCCTCAAGACTCTGGCCACCCAACTCAACAACGTCGGGTCGCCGGTAGATGACAAACGTTTGGTGTTGCGTATTATTAATGGCCTCTCCGAGTCTTACAATTCGGTTGCATCTTTCATCCAGCAGACAAAGCCTTTACCATTGTTCTATGAAGCCCGGTCAATGCTTATCCTTGAAGAAACCAGGTTGGCCCACCAGCACGCATCCTCGTCCGCTACGGCACTAGTGGCATCATCTCCTGCCCCTGCTCCGCCGGCACACACTGCTGCACGCTCTGCCCGGACAGGTGGTCGTTCCAGGCCAAATCAACGCAATGGACGCTCTGCTGGACGTTCAAATGCTCCTGTGCATGCACCTCCAGTTTTTCCCAATGGCCCTATGCCTACTGCCTTTCCTTATGGCGCACAGGGTCAGCCAGGTTACTGGCCATACTGGATGCAGCAGCCGTGGGCAGTTCCTCCATGCCCATACCCAACTACTCCTGGCCACTCCAGCTACCAACCACGACCCTCTCCTGCAGCCGGCATTCTCGGTCCACGACCTCCTCAGGCTCATGCCGTCAGTCACTCTCAACCTACGGATATTGCATCTGCCATGCACACTATGAGCCTCACACCTCCCGATGCAAATTGGTATTTGGACACTGGTGCAACATCTCACATGACGGCAAACCAAGGTATTCTTACGTCTTATTTTCATGCGAGTGCTAATGATCATATCATTGTTGGAAATGGGTCTAAAATCCCCATTTTGGGTCACGGTCAGACTACCTTACCACACCCCCACCCCCCCCTCCATCTCAATCATATACTTCATTCTCCTCATTTAATTAAAAATTTAATTTCTGTCCGTCGTTTTACCACTGATAACCAAGTTTCTGTTGAATTTGACCCGTTTGGTTTTTCTGTGAAGGATCTCCGGACGGGCATCCAAGTTATGAGGTGTAATAGCTTGGGCGACTTATATCCCTTGTTTTGTGCTCCTCCGGTTTCAGCCTCTTCTTTTTTGGCAGTTTCAGCAGATATTTGGCATAATCGTCTAGGGCATCCTGGCGACCCTATTTTTTCTTATCTTAAAAATCATAATATTCTGAGTTGTAATAAAGTTTGTTCTTCTAGTTGTATTTCTTGTCAACTTGGCAAACATAATAAACTCTCTTTTCCCATTTCTTTGACCACCACCTCTTCCCCGTTTGAAATAATTCATAGTGACTTATGGACTTCGCCAGTTTTAAGTTCATCTGGTCACCGCTATTATGTGTTATTTTTGGACGATTTTACTAAATTTCTCTGGGTTTTTCCTCTGCAATATAAATCCCAGACATTCTCCGTTTTTGTGCAATTTCATCAGTACATTCGTACTCAATTTGAACGTTCAATTAAAACGTTGCAATGTGATAATGGCCGAGAATTTAATAATGCTTTATTTCATCATCATGGAATTAAATATGGCATGCATTTTCGGTTTTCTTGCCCATATACTTCTCCCCAAAACGGCAAGGCCGAACGCACAATTCGGTCCCTAAATAATACTGCTCGCACTCTATTAATCCATGCATCCCTACCCCAACTTTCTGGCCTCACGCCATACAAATGGCAACATATCTCCATAATATTCTCCCCGCTCAATCCCTATCCTATGCATCCCCTACTGAAAAATTATATCTCAAAACCCCGGAGTATTCTCACCTTCGTGTGTTTGGGTGCCTATGCTTTCCTCATACCCCCACCCATACTATACATAAACTTCACCCTCGATCCACACCATGCATATTTCTTGGTTATCCCTCAAATCATAAGGGTTACAAATGTTATGATCCACGTACGAATAAAATTATGATTTCTCGTCATGTGACGTTCATAGAAAATAAATTCCCTTTTCAGCACCCACCATCCGTTTCATCCCCCTCCAGTGATGAACCCCATCCATTAATCACCAATATATTATCCTCCACCTCCCACTCAATACAACATGAGTCAGGCACCATGCCAAATAATGAGTCAGGCACCATGCCAAATAATGAGTCAGGCACCATGCCCCTTTCCCCACATCAGTCCACGTGTCCCACTAACCCACATGTGTCCTCTCTTTTCCACCCAGTCAGTCCCTCCTCACCGCCTCACGCACCAACTCCCCCTACCACACACAGTCGGTCTCATCCTACACTGCCAGTGGTCAACCCGCCACCACTTCCCACCCATCCCATGATCACCCGCAGTCGTTCGGGTGTCATTAAACCCAAAACCCAGTTCAATCTAGCAGCTTCTCACACAACCCCCAGTCCCCTTCCCAAATCCCCCATTCTTGCCCTTAATGATCCGAAATGGAAATCTGCAATGAATGATGAATTTAGTGCTCTCATTAAAAATAATACGTGGGAGTTGGTTCCCCGTCCCCCTAACACCAATATTATTCGTTGCATGTGGCTTTTCAAACATAAATACAGGTCTGATGGGTCTCTTGAACGACACAAGGCTCGCCTCGTGGTCAACGGTCGCTCTCAGCAACCTGGTATTGATTTTGATGATACATTCAGTCCGGTCGTCAAACCGGCTACCATACGGACAGTCCTCAGTCTGGCTCTGCATCATTCCTGGCCTCTTCATCAGCTAGATGTCAAAAATGCGTTTCTTCACGGAACCATTGACGAGACTGTGTATATGTATCAACCGCCCGGTTTTCGAGATCCCTCTAAACCTCAGCATGTCTGTCGTCTTCTCAAATCTTTATATGGCCTAAAGCAGGCACCCCGAGCTTGGTATCAACGGTTCTCTTCTTTTGTCACCACTTTGGGCTTTCGACACAGTACATCCGATCACTCTTTATTCATTTATAAAAATGGTTCGGATATTGCCTACTTATTATTATACGTTGATGACATCATTCTAACCACCTCCACGGACTCACTTAGACGGACTTTTATCTCCACATTAAGTTTGGAATTTGCTATGACCGACTTGGGTCCGTTGACTTTCTTCCTCGGTATTGCGGTTACTCGCAACTCTTCTGGTATTTTCCTTTCTCAAGCTACATACGCACAGGACATCATCTCGAGAGCTGGCATGACCACATGTAATCCGGTTGCCACACCTGTCGATACTCATGCTAAACTGGGAGCTACTGATGGATCCCCCATTGATGATCCCACCCTCTATCGTAGTCTTGCCGGGGCACTACAGTACCTTACCTTCACCCGCCCGGACATCTCCTATGCCGTTCAACAAATTTGTCTCTTCATGCATGATCCCCGTACACCCCACTTTAATGCTCTAAAACGCATTTTGCGGTATGTACGTGGAACCCTTCATCTCGGAATGCAACTCCGGCCATCTTCTATCTCCTCTCTCATCTCCTACACTGACGCCGATTGGGCCGGTTGTCCAGATACACGTCGCTCTACGTCCGGTTATTGCGTGTTTCTAGGTGATAATCTCTTATCATGGTCTTCTAAACGGCAACCTACTATTTCTCGCTCTAGTGCTGAGGCCGAATACCGTGGGGTGGCAAATGTGGTCGCTGAAACATGCTGGTTACGAAATCTACTTCTTGAGCTACATTGCCCTCTTCACAAAGCTTCACTAGTTTATTGCGATAATATCAGTTCGGTTTATATGACCGGTAATCCGGTTCAACATCAACGTACAAAACATATTGAGTTGGATATTCACTTTGTTCGTGAAAAAGTTGCCCGAGGAGAAGTACGTGTTTTACATGTTCCGTCTCGTCATCAATTTGCCGATATTTTTACCAAAGGGCTCCCTCGGATATTATTTGAGGATTTCCGTTCCAGTCTTAACGTACAGCACCCTCCCGTTACAACTGCGGGGGGCTGTTAACGCATAATACCAATTCGGCCATATACATGCATAGCCATGTATTATATGTCACATCATGGCCATATTCATTTATTGTTATTAGTGTTCCTTCTTGTACGTAGTAGTATTTGATTCAAAGTGTACAGCTGGATGTTTATCCCTTAGATAGAATTTCCTTGTACAGAGTTTAGATTAGTTTTACCGATCCGGTGGTTTCGGTAATATTTGTTGTAATCTTATTATTTATACGAAGGAATACCGAAGAATGATTTACGGTGAACATCTTCTTCTATCTACTACATTTTGCATCTAACTTGTAAACGAATACAGTTTACTTTTATACAAATTAAACTGGAAAAATTGAACAAAATAGAGCGAAATTTATTCTCGGGTTTCATTTATAAACTTCTACATGAATGAAGAGCAGTATTTGTTTGATTTCATATAATTTTTTAGTCTGTATTTTTCCTTTTCTAGCCATCACTTTTTTCTAAAATCTTAGCCCAAAAAACTACGAAAATGGTGGAAATGCATGAAATAAACTCAAATTATATACTTTCCGTTTCCTAAAAGTTGCAACATAAGAATTTTCGCAACATTCACACACCTTACTTTAACTACGATTTTCTACTGATATTTATGATGAAATAATGATGTATCAAATGTTATTAATATTCTATTCATGTGAATTTTCATAATATGAACTTTTTATAATTTTTACTGATACGTAATTAAATATAATTACAGTCAAAGTTGTGTGTTGGCAAGCGTGAAAGTCAAATTGTTGCAACTATTAAAGAACGGAGGATAGTATTATACTACGTATATAATATACTCCGTATAAAATATATACTCCAGTTTAAGTTTTAGAAGTGGAATGAGTTAGGAATGAAAGACATCAGGATTTTATGGAGAATAGAGATCAAAGGGTGGTTGGAATTCTTCATGAAGAAGATACATCCTAGAAGATGATTGGATTTTTGTAGTGAGGAAAAAACATTTTGAGACTTGCAAAAAAAGAAAAGAAACAATTAGAGAAAAAATGTGAGAAGAGAAAATTGTTTAAAACAAAGTGATAAATATGAAGAGGGTGAAGTGGATTTGGGGTGAAACTCTATGGTTGTTCACATTTCAGATGAGAAATTTAATTAAATACTTAAATATAAAGTTACCCAAACACCCTTGAGTTTAGATGGGAGTCTCACTTTAGTGACTTGATTATATAGATAGATAGATAGATAGATAGATAGATAGATAGATAGATAGATAGATAGATAGATAGATAGATAGATAGATAGATAGATAGATAGATAGATAGATAGATAGATAGATAGATAGATAGATAGATAGATAGATAGATAGATAGATAGATAGATAGATAGATTGATAGATTGATAGATAGATAGATAGATAGATAGATAGATAGATAGATAGATAGATAGATAGATAGATAGATAGATAGATAGATAGATAGATAGATAGATAGATAGATAGATAGATAGATAGATAGATAGATAGATAGATAGATAGATAGATAGATAGATAGATAGATAGATAGATAGATAGATAGATAGATAGATAGATAGATAGATAGATAGATAGATAGATAGATAGATAGATAGATAGATAGATAGATAGATAGATAGATAGATAGATAGATAGATAGATAGATAGATAGATAGATAGATAGATAGATAGATAGATAGATAGATAGATAGATAGATAGATAGATAGATAGATAGATAGATAGATAGATAGATAGATAGATAGATAGATAGATAGATAGATAGATAGATAGATAGATAGATAGATAGATAGATAGATAGATAGATAGATAGATAGATAGATAGATATAAATTGGGTAAGAAAACAGCAGAACAGCTTAGGAGTGAATTACCATATAATAGTGTATATAATTGGGTAAGAAAAAAGTAGAGCAGCTTAGGCATAAAGTAAACATATTGCAAAGTCTGAGAATTTGAAGGCATTGTTATTGTTTTTTTATAACCAAAGACATTGTTATTGTTAAAAAATTATCATAATAGTGTATATTAATTGGGTAAGAAAATGAGGAGCAAATCAAATGTATATATTATAATGATAAATAAATAAATACATATGATTATATGAAGGCAACCAACCATTCTAGTCTAGCTGGTTGTGAGGTTACCGTGCCTAGTGAGAGGTCTCGAGTTCGAAATCCGGTAGGCACATAAGGGTTCGAAACTCAATGAGCTGAGTTTCAGCCCAGATTACTCCAGGCCCCCCATCCCCCATCCCCCAGACGCCCCCCGGAGTAAAACAAAAATACAAAATCGACTGAATCGGCTGATTCTGCTGAAACTTATGAAATTCTGGTTGAAGTGGCTAGATTGGATGATTATGTTCATCTATGTAAAAAAATGTTAGCAATTAATAAAATAAAGAAAAAATTATTTGAAAGAATAAGTAAAATGTTCCTCTACAGTAACTTCAACCAATATAGTTAGAAAAACAACTCTAACTTACTTTTCTTATTATTACAAAATTCATGGCGAAATCAAACGTTATGTGTTTGAAAAGAAAATCGGCTGATGAGTCTGATAAGCCGAAAAACACGGGCTCTAAATCACTATATTAATTAAAAAAACGTGTACACAGGCAATCATTTGGGTAATACTCCGTATATATGAAATGGAATCTATTTACTAAACATAAATATCAATTACAAAGCAATAGTAATAAAGGTGATAAATACGTAGTATGTATACATGTGAGGTAATAAGTAATGTAATACGTAGTATATACATGTATGAAACCTACTATACCCAATCATATACGGAGTATAATAATTACACAACAATAGTAACAAAGGTAATAAACTTAGTTGTTAGATTTTTAACAGGAACAAATAATCTAGTGACATGTGGCTAATAGTAGACAATAGAGTGACACATGACAATAGTAAATAATAGAATGACACGTGTCAATGTGACTCTCAATTGTATAATATATAGATTACTGGATTATTATTGCTAGGAGTATTATCAATTGCAGTTTCAGTATATTATTACTGGATATATATACCGAATTAATTAAAGAATATATTATGGAATATTATTGAATTTATTTTAATTACATTGTACAAAGTTAATCAATTTACACCATTACCTGTAGTTACCAATTTCCAATAGAGCATATCACCATATTATAATTACACTCTCACTATTTCCATCATTTTTTTGATAATCTCACATTTTCACCATTTCCATCAATAACATGTATTATAACATTATAACATTTTTACTCTTCCCATTAATATCAATATAGCATGTATGGTAACTTTTAATTTGACATGTAATAACCTACGTGTTACTCTTAGAGCATCTCCAATGCTATAATGTGCACGGTGCAAATGTGGCATGCGTCATAGCCACATAAATATTAGCAAATAAATAATAGTTCTCCTTATTTGAATGATTTTACACCATTTTGGTAAGTTTTTCCCTGCAATGTCAACAACAATGTCAACATCTAGACGGTCTTCTTGACATTGTGGAGAAAAACTTACTAAAACTATACAAAATTCTTCAAATAAGGAGAGAAAGAATTTATTTACTAATATTTATGTGGTTATTTTCTCATGTCACGTGTGCACCGTGCACATTTTATCATTGGAGATGCTCTTACAACATACTTCGTACACTCTTGATAGTATTGAGAACAATTTGCATTTAGTAATACATTAATTATGTTAGATAGTATTCATAAATAGCGTACCTCTGGCTTTGGGCTAGATTTTGCATTAGTATCATCAATTGAAAGAAATTGCCTTTGTGGTTCCAAACTTAGTACTCCGTATATATGTAAGGTAGAAAACAATTAATCACCACCAATAATTACCAAATTTATTTTTCACATTAATTCCCTATTTTGCCCTTATTTTGGGCAGGATTTTTCCCTCCAATAGTTGTCCCAACTCTGTTACTTTATATTATATATAAAGATAAAGAACACTTCTTTGTCTAAATTGGAATATGGTCCTATATTTGTCTTTCCATAACACATGTGTATCATCCATGTCGTTATTCCTAGAAATTTGCTTGGTGTACATACCGCCTTAGGATGTTTTTACTTAGACTTAGACAGTAATTTGTTGGTCTGATCTGGTAATATAATTTCTTTGTATTCTTAGAGCATCTCCAATGCTATAATGTGCACGGTGCACATGTGGCATGAGTGATAGCTACATAAATATCAGCAAATAAATCATCTCTCTCCTTATTTGAATGATTTTATACAATTTTGGTAAGTTTTCCTCTGCAATGTCAACAACAATGTCAACATCTAGACGGTCTCCTTGACATTGTAGAGAAAAACTTACCAAAATTGTATAAAATCATTCAAATAAGGAGAGAAAGAATTTATTTACTAATATTTATGTGGTTATTTCTCATGCCACGTGTGCACCGTGCACGTTTTAGTATTGAAGATGCTCTTATAACTATCCAAGTCTGGTCTATTCTGGTCTGATCTCAGACAGATTATAAATTTACAATCAAGTAAAAACATGCTTACACACATTTTCCACACCAAGTGTAATTGTCCGTGCAAAAATAAATACGCTTGAATTTAGTAAAAGAAAGTGTTCTCGAATTGTTTGTGTGCCAAACATATTCTTATTTTTTATTAATTACTTCTAAAATAGTTTTCATCCAATTTTCCTATTCATCATTCATTCCTCGTTGCTCTCTCTAGCGACCTGTACTCTGCACTTCAGATCTCCGGTAAGTTCCGAGCCTGTCCTCCATTGTCTACTGCCTCTTTTTTTAATCAGACTCCTCGCTCTCTCTTTAAAGACGAAGATGGTTATAAGCTGTTAAAATTGAACTTGGCAGCTGCTTTGTCTTTTTATTTTTTGGGAAAAAGTGATTAGTAGTAAAAGTTGGTAGTGTTTGGTAAAATAAGTGCTTTTTGTGTAATAGAAAAAGAAAAAAGTAGATACTACACGAAAACCCGAGAAAGTAAAAGATAGTAGTGTTTGGTAAAACAAGTGTTTTTTTCTTTAAAAAAAGCCAAAATCATTTTTAATCAGTTTATTGAATTTTTTATTTTGAAAACAAGCCCTTATTAATCAGTTTATTGAATTTAGAATTTCGATGGTTTACTAGCTTATGATATAGTATTGAATCTTTGAATGCTACGTTTAGTGTAATGTTTCTTTTTTTTTCTCGAAATATTAGTTTTACGTTTCTAATTGTGTCAGAATATGTTTTCTACTTTACTCATTTGGGCATTGCGCAGTTGGGATTCGAATTTCTCCGAGAGAATGAACTAATGAAGGGTACTTTGATAATTTACTCTGCGTGTACTCTGCAAATGAGAATAATGTGATACAGAGAGTATCTAATGCGGTACTATATTGTAAGTTTGTAACGACTATCGAGTAAAAATAATTAATGGAGATAGACAAGTTTTTAATTTTTTTCCCCTAATTTAGGGTGCTAATAGGATAAAAGTATAGCTAAATAGAATTCTTAAAAAATGGGGGGATATTTCAATTGGATTATACTACGTACCTTTTACATGTAACTTTTGTGAATAAAAACAATTTTTACCAAGTTGTTTTGGTAAAGTGAATTAGATTAATGTCTTCATTTGTTTTTTACTAATATCCAGTTATTTTCTCAAAATGTTTTTGTATATTATTTCTTAACATTTTTAGACGTTTTCTTAGATTCTAGAAAAATTCACTAATCCACATCAAAGGCTTCAAGATACGAAACTTTTTTATTCTTATGAGCATGCGTATGGACATCAACACATCTAGGTGGCTCTTTTCCAAAATGGAAAACAGTGAAGAGGCTCTCAAGTGTTATTCCATGTAGTGTAGATGATGAAAGATTATTATAATTAAGTGCTTACTCTAAAAATCAGCCAAAAAGTTTCTCACCCCAAATTTAGAGTCCAACATATCAAATGGGAAGCAACAAGGAGAACATGGTTCCAGTGATAGACTTGCATGACTTCCCAGCACAATCAAAAAAACTGATAGAGGTATGTGAGGAGTGGGGTTGCTTCAGGCTTGTCAACTTCCACAACATTTTGTCACTTTCACTCATGTTGGATATGAAACAAGTGGTGAAGTCACTGTTTGATCTTCCAGAGGAGATAAAAAAGAGAAACAAGCATGTTATTCATGGCAGTGGTTATACTGCCCCAACTTTGAGAGATCCTCTGTATGAAGCATTTGGGCTCTATAACATGGCATCACTTCAAGATGTTGAAGCTTTCTGTACTGACTTGGATGCCTCACCTCACCAAAGGTTTTTTCTTCTTGGATCTATTTTCTTCTTCAAATCAAATAATTGATTTCTATTCCCAATTTCTTATAATTGAGATATTTATTATAGACTTATTCGAAATTGCAAAAGTTCATTCATATTAGGGAAATTTACCGAAATAAGAGTAAACATGTTTGAGAATTCCAAAATATGATAGTTATGTTTTTCTTCCTGAAATAGAAGTAACATGACAATATTTGTTGTCATTAGTGGCAGTATATTTCAATCATTGCAGTAATGACTGCTATTCCGGAAATAAAAATATAGAACTCCTATTTTTACATTGCAGAACGTTTTTACTCCTATTTAGGACAATTTCCTTTCAATATTATTAACCGAGTAAGATATTTCATAATTAGAAGTATGACTATCATCTAATCCATTTAAATTGTTGCCTCAATATTTATAATAATTATATATGCGGCACATGTCCATGTCTGCAAAATTTGGTATCTACATTTACTCCCCAGAGTTCAAAAGTGACTTTCTGAGGTAGATAAGAATTTTATTCTTTTAATGCATCTTAATATATGTGTAATATATATAAACTCAACTTAAGTACTCTTAAAATAGTTGGGTGTTTATATGATAGATATGAACTTATTTCTCTATCTCACTCATTAAATTAGTGTTTCCTCAAAGTGGCGTGGAAGGAACCTCCTATATTATATGTAGTATTGTGACAAAAAATGGTCACTAGCTTTACCTTGTTTCAAAATGGGGTATGATTTCACACTTGTATTCTGATTTACTTTATTCACTTGAAACAGAATAAAATTTTCAGCTATATTACTAATTATATGATTATTTATTACTTTTGAATATCATTACCATCAATGTACTTGGGGTGCATTATAGTCATATACATAGTATTTGCCAAGTATGAACATCATTTCTTAAATAACAGTAGTGTAACTATCTTTGAGTTTTGATGTTCTTTTTAGAGAGACAATAGTGAAATATGCTGCATCCGTGCATGAAGTGATGTTGGAGATTGGACGAAAATTAGCGGAAGGTTTGGGTATGAAAGGTAAACTTTTTGAAGGGTGGTCCTGTCAGTTCAGAATTAACAAGTACCACTTCACCTCTGAGAGTGTAGGCTCATCTGGAGTGATAGTACATACAGACTCTGGATTCCTTACAGTGTTGCAAGATGATGAGAGTGTGGGTGGATTAGAAGTCATTAAGAGATCAGGAGAAATTGTGGCAGTTGATCCCTTGCCTGGTAGCCTCCTGCTTAACCTTGGAGATATGGCCACTGTAAGTTTAATTCCCTTATTTGTGCTCATTGCTAAGTCGAGCTTATCAGGATCCAATTGCTCGTTGAAGTTTAATCGACAATGTTGTCATATTAAGATATGGAGTTCCATCATAAAAATGTAAACTTTATGGAAGAGGAGTAGATCAACATCTCAAATAGTTGTTTATATGTTCTACCCATTATGTGCGAGAAAAATACTTCAAACGTCAGTTTTAAGAGAAATGAAAAAACAGGCTCTAAACGGGCTAACCTAAGTAAGAGAAAAATACTCCTTGTGTCCTTTATAACTTTTTCAACTGACCTTTTTTTGTTCTCCCACTTTCTTTGCCACTTTCACTTCTTAGTAAAAAATTTATAGTTAACGTTAATTAATCATCTCTCTTCTGCACAAATCTCAACCACACAACTTTGACTTTATTATTCTATATGTCAGTGTACTTTGACAAAGTTATAAGAGACGAAGGAATTAGTTACAATTTGTAATGCAAGATATCGTAATGTTTCTCATGCATCAAGGCTCAATGCAAGATTTTGATCACTTTAATGTTTTGTTTTTATTCTTTGAGTGGTTACAAGATTTGGAGCAATGGAAGATTTTACAATGTAAGGCATGGGGTGATGTGCAAGGAACCAAAAATGCGGCTCTCAATTGCTTCATTTCTTTTGGGTCCCAAAGATGTTGCAATAGAGCCACCACAAGAGCTTCTTGCATCTGATCCACGACGGTTGTATAAACCCATCACTTATACGGAGCTTAGAAAACTTCGGATACTTAACAAATTGCAGGATGGTAAGGCTCTTGAACTTGTAGAGGTTCATGAATCTGTTATATGACCTTCATCTTTCATGTCTTATTTGGGAAGAATGTCAGAAGCCTCATGATAAAAGTGGTTGAGTTGTTAAGAATCTTTATGTACGCATATTAACAAGTTTTGATTTATATGAACATCGTATATCATAGTTCAACATTAGCAATAGTGTGTATTATTTGAAATTATTACATACATAAGTGCATTACTCTAAATATAAAGAAATGCATCATTCAATATAAATGTTCCCCAATCCCCATACATTCATGAAACTTCCATTTGCGGTCAAGTTCCTAAAAAATAAGTAAAAACTTGCTTAGCTTGTCTCGTAAAGCCAAAGAAAGAAGTATGACTATTTAAATTGCTCTACTCTATAAAATATAGAGCCCGTTTGGAGAACTCTGTTTTCGGCTTATCAGGCTTATCAGCCAGCTTTTTCACCAAACACGTAACTTTTACTTTCGCGCGCTGAATTGTGTAATAAGCCGAAAAAGTAAGGTTGGAGTTACTTTTCTGGCTGTATTGGCTGAAGTTACTGTAGAGGACCATTTTAGCTATTTTTACATATAATTTTTTCTTTAATTTATTAATAAAATATATTTTTAAAATATTTTTTTCTTAAATCAGCAGAATCAGCCAAAACAGCCACTCCAGCCAGAATATCATAAATTTCAGCAGAATCAGCCAAAACAGCCGATTTTGGTGCTACCAAACGGGTCATTAACACGGCCGTAACTAATATCTTTCTTCAGAATATGTTTGGTTTTAAGCTTTTTCGATAATAGAGGGAAAACCCATCGGTTAAAGTTATTGGAGGCGGAATCATTTAAATTGTCATTCCTTTAGTTCCATGTGTCCATTTAGAGCTTTTTTTAGGGTTAGATGAAATAAGTGAATGTTTGGTACACACAAGTATCTCAGTATTTGTAAGGTTTGGTACACACAAGTATCTCAGTATTTGTAAGGTGTTAGAGACTGTCTAACCAACCAAGCCCTATCCGTCGATCCAACTTGACGAGGAGTTGGACAAGGGGTTGGGGGACCGAATTTTTTTTGGTCCGTTTTTTACGATCAAGTTTTCCGTAGAATTCCGTACATGTGGGCCGTACGGATTCCGTACAGATGAGTCGTACGGTTTTTATATTTTTTCTTTTTGGCCGAGCCTCCTAGTTGGATTAGGGGTAGGTTTTACTTTCTATAAATAGTTAAATACAAGCTCTCTCTCTCTTTGTAATCTCTTGAATCCGAAAACAGCAATAATATTCCTGGCTTGGTAGTGCCCCAGACGTAGTCATTCGTGTCGAATTGGGTTACCAAATTTCGTGTGTTTTTT
The DNA here is from genome assembly GCA_945859915.1 of Cuscuta epithymum. NCBI lineage: Eukaryota > Viridiplantae > Streptophyta > Magnoliopsida > Solanales > Convolvulaceae > Cuscuta > Cuscuta epithymum. The sequence goes on along the minus strand of CAMAPF010000017.1, from coordinate 4,276,081 downwards.
TATTGTTCTTCGTGTTGCGTAAATTAATTCCTAACGGTATTTGCCTTCTAGCTTTTGTACTGTTTAAAAGGTCTCTAAAAGCTTCTAGTTGTATGTTTGACATGACAAATTTAAAAAACTTTTCAAAAAATAAAAGATTTTTTTTTAGATGCTAGAGAGAGTAGCATTTGAAAAAAGTTTGTGACTTTTAGTATTAATTTGTCTTTACAGCTTGTATACAAAAAAAAAAACTAAATCAAACAATCATCTTTTTACCAGACAGCTACCATTTTTTCTTTTTAATATATTTTCAGTGACTAAAAACTAACAGTTCGCCATTTGTGGTGGTTCCCAGTGGAATTGTTTGATTAAAATTTTTGAGCATCTTATTCATTAAGTTTAGTTTACTCATACCAAATTTCAGCTAAAAAATCAACCTAGTAGGCAGTCAAATGATTTTCTGAAATATACTGCGTTGTTTAACTGCATAGTTATTTTCAAAAATTCATTTGACTGCCTTCCTGATTGAATTTGTAGCTGAAATTTGGTATGAGTAAACTAAACTTAATGAATAAGATACTCAAAAAAATTCATCAAAAAATTTCACTAGGAACCACCCCAAATGGCGACGAACGGACATAGCCATTTGGTAGTAAGTTCGAGAGCTTATTTGGTAATTCTCCCAATTTCTTTATAATTAATGAATTGAAGTTTCTTGTGTGTGGTGTATGGATCACAAATCACAATGTGAACTAAACGAATTGTTGGAATGACTCAAGGAGGAGATCACAAATTCGAATCTCATCGCAGTTCAAAAATGTTGATGTTAACATTGAACAAATACTAAATAGTTTTTGAGAATTCAAAATTAGTGAGTGGTGTTGAAAAAGTGATTTTGGGCCGATGACCGTCGCCCTCCTTTATCACACCAAGAAGAAATTGGGAACTCCAAATTCAACAGATCGATTTGCCGCAAAGCAAAGTTCGTCACTCCTGAGAACTGTTAGCCAACAAACAATCTAAACACGCAACTCAAGCTTTACAGGAAATCTCAGCAAAACAAAAGGCGACATAACATGAGTACTAGATCACAATCCAGAGATTTCCCTTGGGTCTAGCTTTAGTTTTTTATGTTCTCTTTTATTCTGTGTATTTTTTTCCTTTATTTGAGTTCTTGCACCGTACTTTTTATTTTTATGAATAATAAAATCGTTCTTTTTCTAAAAAAAAAAGTGATTTTGGGCCGATTAACGTATATCCGAATTCCCAATCTCACATTCTACATTCGGGAATTGGAGCAAGCCGAATATATCTACTGCACTCACAAAAATATCAGAGCCATCTGCCCGATTCATCGTTTGCCTCCTCTTCTTCGACCTGTGCTCTGAGCTTCAGATCTCCGGTAAGCTTTCGATCCCTTCCTTCATTGTCTACTGCCTCCGTTTTTCTAAATCAGACTCTTCATTCTCCCGATAAAGGCGAAGAAAGCCAGAAGCTGTTAAAATTGGCAGATGTTTTGTCTTATTATTCATTACTGAAATTTGAATTTCGATGGTTTACTAGTTTATTAGTCCGTTTATTGAATCTTTGAATGCTACGTTTAGTTTTATGTTTCTGATTGTGTCAGAATCTGTTTTTTTACTGCACTCATTTGGGCATCCCGCAGTTGGGATTTGGAATCCGAATTTCTCCGTCTCCCAATCTGCTGGCGGAAACGTCCTGGCAGCAATAAGTGATATTTGAGAATGGGTAATGCTTCTTCAATGTTAACCCAGTATGACATTGAAGACGTCCAAGACCACTGTAACCATCTCTTTAATCAGCTAGAAATACTGTCACTGTATCAGAGGTTCTGCCAGCTTGATAGGAGCGCGAAGGGGTTCATATCAGCTGATGAGTTTCTGTCGGTTCCCGAGTTTGCCATGAATCCCCTCTCCCAGAGGTTGCTCAAGATGGTAGATGGATTAAACTTCAAGGAGTTTGTAGCTTTCTTGTCAGCCTTTAGTGCCAAAGCAAGCATGAGGCAAAAGGTTGAACTTATCTTCAAGGTATATGATTCTGATGGGAATGGGAAGGTCTCATTCGATGACATGATTGCAGTGCTTCAGGATTTAAGTGGTGCATACATGTCTGATAAACAAAGAGAGGATGTTTTGAGCCGTGTTTTGCACGAGGCTGGTTATACAAGGGACTCCTTATTATCTGTGGATGACTTTATTAAGGTGTTTGATCATCCTGGCTTGAAGATGGAGGTGGAGATCCCAGTTGACTAGCAGCACCAATTCTTGTTATTCTACAACAGTACAGCTGCAGAGTCTGCAGACTGCAGTGGAGTTTTGAGTTCATGTTGTACTAACAAATAGTCGTTTTTTTTTGTTTTACATTCCCTCCTTTTTTTATTTTTTCAGGAAATAATACAAGTATGTGTGATTTACAAAAGATTATGACACTTTTGGACTTGTTTGGTTGGAGAATTTGGGGAGGGGAGCAAGAGAAGTAAAGCCGTAAAGGTGTGGTGCGCAAACACACACACACATTATATGAAATTTATTTCAACTAACCCGCTATGTTTCTGCTATTTTACCTCAATGTCCAAATATAGCTGTTTTGGAAACACACATATAAATTTATTTTACCTAAACGGCTATGTTTCCACGATATACTAGCAATGGGCCATGTTTAAAAAGTTTTTAAATCCCCATGGTTGAGCAAAGGTTGCAGGTTTTATGTGTGATTGCTACGTTCGGCTCAATATTCTCCCAGATTGTATTATGTCATCTATGAACTACTCCGTATGATTTTGTCGATTGAAGTTGAGTTGGTTATTGTCAAAAAAAGTAAATCTACAACTCATTATTTCTGTCAGTTCTTAACCTTTTAGTTCTTTCTATGTTTCTACACAATATTTTAATATCTTGTTATTTGTTTCTTATATTATTCTTCCTATATTACAATTTCTTGTATAATTTCATGTATATTGTGTACCTTCAATAATTATTGAGTAACAATAATGTAGTAAAATACTCCGTAATATATTAGGATTCAACAGTCGAGAATGATTGGGTATTTGGGTAGACTGCCATCGGACTTGGATGATCAGTCTGGTATACCCGCTACCAGTTTCGATTTGGTAAGACAACAAACAACTTGGTTTTCCGGAACTGACCCAGATCCACCCCTACTAACCCGAACAATATTGCAAGGCTTTACCAGAGACAAGAGAAAAGAAATTCATTATTAAATACTCCGCCATAATTACAATGAAAAAAACAAATTGTCATCATTTTTTCCTCCAGTTTTCTGGTTTGATTGTACATCGGGTAGCATTAGTGTTTCTCCTTCTAACTTCAATGAGATCCTGTCTTAATCATTCAATATGTCAAATATCATCCGACGTCTTCTAACTCACAACAATGAACTGTGAAAAAGGGTAGAACTAAATATTGACGGAAGATGTTTTTCCCTTTATAAAAATGGCTTGAGTTGTCTTTTGTTAATATATGTTCGCTCTTGCTCTACTTTAGACAGTGTAATGCTGCTGGAGGGTGTTAATATCCAAACCCTTTTGCCTGGCCACTGATTCCACATGCCCCTTCAGAGTGTGAAGCTCCATAAGCCTGCAATTCCAAATTTGGTACTAAGAATGTTAGATGCAGCAGATGTAATCCCATAAATGATGGTTATTATTTATTTATTGACTTATTTATTTATTTATGAGGTTTCCCTATAACTTTATCAAGACAAGATTCATAAAAAAAATTATGCCTACATGGTTAGAACAGTCACTACTAAAATAGCTGCCAAATTACCATCATGTTAATAGGCAGTAAAACTTTTGAGTTTTTTCCATTCGTTTTATCTTAGTCACATCTATGCCAATATTTCTTTAAGAAGGGATGAGAGAACATTTATTACACACACACACACACTTACCTAGCAGCCTCAGCACGTTTCCTTGCTTGTTCTGCAATCTCAGACAATTCCCTATAGCTTTCCTCATTGCATTGGTTAGGGGCTGAAGCAGTCTGCAAACCATGAAGTGTGCGCTGATCCACGGCCCATTTTGCTTCCCTCTCACCCCTTCCGTAATCCTTCTTTGACGTGAAAGCGGTCTATTTTTCCCAGCATTGAAAGTTGTCAAGTCAGTCCAGAAGGATACATATATTATTACCCGATCAGAAAGTCGGATTATGGTTTTATTTATAAAAAGGCAAAAACATGCTTCTGTAAAACTATACCTTGTTATCCATCATGGATTTCCAGGCCTTCCCACTCAATGCTAATCGAGTGACGAACTTGAGAATGTCAAGAGGGAAATAGGTGATTATGCTGTAAATCCAGATAGCTCCAGCCCATTCCCAGCCAATCCCTTGGATTCGTGCAAAGCTCCAGTTTGCGTATACAGCAATAAGTGTAGCCACCTATTCCAAAAAGATAAAATTGGGTAAAAAACTGTTTAGTCCAAAGAGACCATATTTATTCCAATACTTAATAGCATTTCTCAAGAAGCAAGCCACTCACGAATTGTGCGGCAAAAAAGGCAACAACAAGCAAGACCCCAGGGCGCTCAACGAAGGACCAGCTATGTGACCTCGTCACAAAGATGAGTGCTTGACTGATTATGCTAACTTGGAGATAGACAGCAGCTGTCAACTCATAAGGTGAATCCTTGATGGATTTAACCTTGAACACATCCTGAAGATAGGAAAATGTGACATGAGCTATGTAGTCATTAAGTGAGGTTAAAGTTAATGTTAGAAAAAAAAGAAATTTCTATAAAGAGGGCTAGATGACTAGAACATAACTTTCTTTAAATATATGACCATGGTTATTTTTTCCTGAAAATATGACTCATTCACTCCATGGTTGTTATTCACTACTATTCTTTTCATGAGATTAAATGGGACCTATTGTAAGCACAGAACAAAGATGCTTCTGTTTATGCACATGACTCACGTCTTACTCCTAGCAGCAATAATATTGTTAAACAAAATGGAAAAGGAGATTACAGTGAAGAAATCAGTATCAGCAGCGAGGTAGAAGAAAATGACAGTCATCAGAGCTTGGTAGGTCCCCAAAGCGACACCGGTGGCAAATATCTCATTGAGCTTCCAGGAGTCAGGCATAGGAGAAGGCTTTACTCTATCCTTGGAAATGGTCATGATGGTTCCATCATTGAGGATGGCAATGATGAGGACCATGAATGGCGAGAAATCAAACTTCCATATGAGGGCAAGGAGCGTGAACCCCATGACAATGCGTATCGTGATGGAAACTGCATAGATGGTGTAGTTCTTCATCCTCTGGAAGATGGCTCTGCTGGTTAAGACAGCACTCACAATGACGCTTAGACCTGGTTGAGTCAACACGATGTCCGATGCGCTTCTTGCAGCATCTGTGGCATCAGCCACTGCAATTCCAATATCAGCCTTTTTCAGTGCTGGGGCATCATTTACACCATCTCCGGTCATCCCACATATGTGTTTCATCTCTTGCAACTTCCTCACAATCTCATATTTGTGCTCTATACAAACACACACACACACATTAGGGTAGAATAGAAGAGCCACAAACCCTTTTCTAGTTAGTTCCAGGGAAGACCAGATCTATTCTTATATATATTGTTCAATCAAAATATTTTCAACAATAACAATTAGGAAATAATGTATCTCATTTGATTTTTGATTTAATCCAGGATTGCATTGGGGTCACTCAACTGGGTCATAGGGCCCTTGGGCCAAACCAACATATTAAATAGTTCAACACAATGAATTTAACTCATCATTCTCTCTATTTTTTGGTAAGCACATTCTCTCTAATTTTCTGGTGCGGGACTCTTGCAATTATATTTCATAATATTTAGTTTATGTGCATAGGTTAACTTATCTCTATAGTTACTTTCCTTTTGTAGCTCAAACTCCTGTTTTATATATAGGGTTTGTAATTCTCTTTTTTCAATCAATTAAATATACTTTCTCCACAGTTAGTAGTTAGTTAATTAGTTACCAGGGAAGACTCCAGCAAAGCCATCAGCCTTCTCAATGAGCTCGTCAATAGGGATTGAAGCAATGGAAGCATCATTACTCTGTCCAAGAAGCGAGGAAGAGGGATACATGTTGGTTCCCATGCCAAGCCTTCGGCCTGTTTCTTTACCAATGGCAAGCTGATCACCAGTGATCATCTTCACATTGACACCGAGTTCAAGAGCCCTCTTGATTGTCTCAGCACTGTCATGTCTTGGAGGATCAAAAAGAGGTAACAAACCGACAAACTCCCATGCTGATCCACCACTCTCCTTGTTCTTCTCAGGCACAGTCTACAATTATTTTTTACACATATATAATCACATTTAGTTTATAAGTATGTGCTTTTAACATTTAACCAGTGACCTTTTACTCTTTTATCACTCACCTGTCTTGCTACGGCTAATGAACGAAGGCCACGGTTGGCAAAATTGTCAATGACTCCATGAGCCCTCTTCAGATCATCTCCTTTAAGGCCACAGAGTTCAATTATCTAGGAAAAACATTAGGAAGGTGATGAGGCACTATGAATTCATTCATTTAATTTATAAACCAGACTTATTCAAATAGATGGAAGATGTATAACAACAACAACGACAACAATAATAATACCTGCTCAGGAGCGCCCTTGCTAGCCCTGTGCCAGTTCCCATCACTATCAATATATGTAATTGCAGTACGCTTATCGACTGGATTGAAAGGCAGAAAATGCACTTCTTGAATGCCTGCTCTTGCCTAAAAAAATCACAAGAAATAGAAAAATAGCATTTCAGTAGTTCAAAATGCCTGAAAGGAAAACAAGGAAAATAAAGCATATATGTACAATATACCTCCTTGGGATCACTCAGCATGTTGACGATGCAAGCATCGATAGCATCCTGGTTCTCAACCCGGGATGCCCTAGCGGCATGCAACAGTACAGCCTCCTTATCGGCATCCTTAACGAAGACATCAATCAAGCTCTTATCCACTGTGAGCTTGTTAAGGGTGAGTGTACCGGTCTTATCACTGCAGAGCACATCCATACCAGCCATTTCTTCAATGGCAGTCATCCTCTTAGTGATGGCCCCTTGCTGTGATAGCCTGTGAGATCCAATGGCCATAGTCACAGACAACACTGTGGGCATGGCAATTGGGATCCCTCCGATGAGCAACACCAGTAGATTGTCGATACCCTGCCTATAATTCCTTTGCTGTACTGGGAACATCACAATAATCTCAATCAATACTCCTACACCAATTGAGCAGATGCAGAAATTCCCAATAGCAGTCAACACCTGCAAGTAAAAATTATGACATTTAGACTTATCAACCCAACCAACTTACCAACTCCATAGACAATAGACATTTGCACAATTACGAGCCATATATGAGCACCGAAAGCAAATATCGCATACACTCAAATGAAAATTTATAGTTGGAACTCTGACCATTTCGAGTTAACAATAATTAGTTAAAGCATGATATATAAATTTGTCCAAATGCTGCATAAAAATGACAAGATGAGCAGCCTTTTGGTCGTGAACTATTTAATGACTTGAATTTGGATACATTACCTTCTGGAAGTGGCCGACGTTGTTGGTGGAATCTACAAGATGAGCAGCCTTTCCAAAGAAGGTATGGACGCCAGTGGCAATAACAACGGCCTCTAGTTCTCCCTGCTTAACAGTGGAGCCCGAGAAGGCGACATCACCGGGATTTTTAGTGACAGGCAAGGATTCACCGGTGAGAGCAGCCTGATCAATCTTCAGGGAATCCCCTTCCAAGAGGCGAGCATCGGCGGGAACGATATCTCCGAGCTTGATGCTGATGATATCGCCAGGGACCAAGATGGCAGCATCCTGCTCGCTCCAATTGCCGCCTCTGAGGACCTTGGTTTTGGGGGCCAGGTTTGCCATGAGAGCTGCAGCTGCATTTCCAGCATTGTTTTCCTCAATGTAACTAATGGTGGAATTGATGATCAGCAGCACAACGATTCCAACAAAATCTTGCCAATCCGGACCCTTCCCCTGATCACCATAAATCTTTATTTAATCAGAACTATATAATAACACAACTTTGTGATCAATTACAATACATTTAGATCCCATAAAAAACTTAGATTCTTCAAATATGTTGTTATAAGATTTTACTTTGTATCCTCATGCATGAACATAATAATCATCTAAGTCATTGCTTGAGAGTGTGTGTTATTGATGGTCTTTGTATTGTTTGACTTAGAAAAAATTCAACTTTAATAAAAATTAAAGAAAGGACAAAGAAATTATGCATGTAGTATAATTAAAATGGGAATATATTATTATTACTCCTCCATTAGCCAAAGCAATGGCCATAATAGCAGCAGATTCCATGACCCAAGAGAGAGGATTCCACATGAAGCCCATGAACTTGAGGAACTTGCTTTCCTTGATTTCCTGAAGCTTGTTTGGCCCAAAGATTACAAGCCTTTCTTTTGCTTCTGCATCTGTCAACCCCTCTCTCCTGCATTTCAGCGTCTCAAACACTTCCTCTATTGGAATGTTCTCCTGCAATCAAAATGTTAATATATACAGTGGACATGCATGCATGGTGAAAATAGAATTGACTATAGTAGTAACTTCTTAGTTATGGTAACTTATATTCATTTTTTACATTTAAGTAACTTATATTATGCTATCGTATTCTATAGGTTCTAGTTCATGACAATCATATATTATAAACAAAATTGTCGTGAATGCCTTTCTGCTAAAGTTAGAGTTACGGAAGCTTAGCTTTCAGATGTATAATATCTTAAAGATAGGCTTCCGTACTACAAAACGCTTCTGGACACACACACGAAGCTGGTCCGATTAAAAACTAATCTATTTAATACACAAATACAAGAATACCTAACGCAATTGTACAAAATAAAATAATTCTTAACATATTCTGTCATTATTAGTCATATTTTTGCAAGTAAATTTTATTTCAGTACTACGGAGTACGTGATATTTCTTAAAAACCCTCTTGCAGAAATAGTTAAAAATTATGTACAGTTTCTGTCAAAAAAATGTTTTAAATATAATCTTGTTTTTATTTCCAAAATAAAACACTAAGATAGTTTTTTAATAAAATAAAAATGGGGTTTGTGTGTTATATACTTATATACACTATTACACTACACTTTCGAATTTCTACACTCATAAAAATGCATTATAATAAATGTCCTAATCACATGCAAATTTAAAAGAACAATGTATATATATAAGAAAGTGTATTGCTCTTAATATATACACACACTTGGGAGATTGTATATACTTACAAGATCAACTTGCTCATTCTCAACATCTTGCAAGGATATGGTGGACGCCATGAGGGGCCAAAATGAGAGAGCAAGAACAGTAAAGATTGAAAGGCCAATTCAAAAGATTGTATTTTTCTTTAGAAAGAAAATGCAATTTTTAATAAAGGTGAAAGCTTAGGAAGAAAGAATATAGCAAATCAAATTTCCCTCAATCTTCCCTCCTAGCTTCTTTATTGTTACTAATATATTTTTATATTTTCTTTCTAAGAGTTAAAATCTCTTTCTCTTCGTTTCAGACCATTGAGGCCTTAAAAGAGAGAAGAGAATAGTAGGAGGCCTTAAAGTGTTTTAGAGTGTAATGGCCTCTTATTTATATACCATGACAATGAATAAAGTCTTTACCCTATTACTTACAAACCATTAATTTATTTCGTGGCTTTAATTTTCATCACTTTTTGACCCCAAAAAATACCAGGACTTCTTATTGACGTAAGTTTTCCTTAATAAATGGGCTACCAAACGTTTGATTGGCATCCAAGTTTTGTTTCATGTTGTGCTCCACATCATTTAATTTATGCCAAAAATCTCTTGGCGATGTCTTGTACGTATTTGTGTTAAGCATGTGATGTTTGTGGAATATAAAGTAACACAAATATAAATTAATCTATACCATTTTAATGTTCCCCCGAGTTGATTCCCGGCTGGTACATGTTTTCTCTTATGTCAAAAGAAAAAAAAATGTTCCCCCGAGTTTTTATTTTTCCATTTGAAGTCCAAATAACTATTGCATTACTTTTCGAAACTATTCATTGTCACATTATTTTGGAACCAGCTAGAAAGATGCACCGATTTTAAAAAAGAGAATTAGAAATAGCGCAATTCAATTCTATTTGGCACTTTGTTTGGTAGGAACTATGAACAAATTAAAGCAATAACTTACGTAGTATATCAAAACGATGGACGCCGTTTATATGGTACAATGTAGTGATCTGATACACTATTGACATGTTATTCTCTGACATTGAAGTACAAAATACTACTCATGTTAAGGCATGAAGAGATAATAATACGATTACTAAAAAATGTCAGCTTATATCCTTATATAGTTGATATTAAATTAATAAAGTAAGTGTAATTTATTTATTTAATAAGGTAGGCATAAGATTATAACGGTAGTTTGTAGATGGTATTTGTGTGACTACTCTTATATCTGTTGTAGCCTTGTAGGCGAGAGACCATTAGCTACGTAACAGAATCATCTCCCGGCCGGAAAGTACGAAAAAGGTACTTGTGGTTAGACCCGTTTTCAGATAGGGTCATGTATTTCATTCTTTATCAAAGTGGTTCATGTGTTTGAATTCCGTTATCACAAGAGGGTCACACCGTTAAAAATGTCTGAAAAAGGCCGTTAAAAGTAACTCCAATTTTCAAAAGTGTCGGAAAAATTAAAAGAAAAATACCGGAAGGTGCGCCTATATAAGACGACCGCTAGGCCATCTTTCTTTTTTGTTATTAGCCACCCTTGTCACCGGAAAGTCCACCGGAAAAGTGATATTAGTGAAATTATTTTTAAAAAATAATTCAAACAGATCTGAAAAATCTAAAGGCGAAGGTGGTTTGGAGGTCATTTTTGACGAGGCGCACCTTTCGGTATTTTTCTTTTAATTTTCAGGGCACTTTTGAAAATCAGAGTTACTTTTAATGGTCTTTTCAGACGTTTTTAACGGCGTGACCCCCTTGTGATAACGGAATTCAAATATATGAACTACTTTGATAAAGAATGAAACACATGACCTTATATGAAAACGGACTTAACCACAAGTACTTTTTCCCTATTTTTCCCTTTTTGTTTTTCTATTCCATTCTTATACGAATTGAATAACCCTGTATACGCAGGCCCTATAGTGGGGTGCTGTTGTTGATATATCAAAGAAGATGAACGATATATAGTAATAGTAATTATAATTAGATAATATGAAAGAGGTTACAAGTTGCAACGTTTGCTAATTTGTCATTAGCGATGCATGCATACTTCAATATATTTACGTTCTCATTTAATATATTACTACTCCAAAAAATAATTTATTTCCGAACACGCATTTTAAAATGTATTTTATTTATTTATTTATAAGATAAAGAAAAGACTATACTCCGTGTAAAATAGTTAAAATAGTTCTCTTCCACAAATTCAGTCACATAAAAGTAACTCCATTTTTATTTATTCTAATTCTTACACAATTCAACGCGCAAAATTACAAGTTATGAGTTTGGTAAAAATGTTAACTAATAAGCTGGAAATCACGGATAAAAGACGGGCTCTAAAGCGCCAACGACATAAATAGATAGATAATACGTAGCATAGCTTTTCATTGGAGACAAGAAATAAACGTTTCTCATAAGAAGATGAGGTAAATCTAATTAGAAAGAGTGAAATAAGCTACTCATTCACTTGTAAACTCTCTTTTGCACATTTATTGTGTAATACAAACCCCTTATTGATCGAATCTTTGTGTTATGTGTGAGTGGGTGAGCGTACAAGAGTCTTGCAAGCTCACAATCTTGGGAAGAGGTCAAGTCGTGTTTACCCTACCGTGGTATCACAACCAAGGATTTCAATGGTGGAGGAACTAGTGTGTTTTCTTAATGGAAAGATCTCATGTCAGTGTGATTGCATGAAGCATGTCAAATGAATTTGAGATCCCACTCTTTCATAGGGAGACCAACTTTTTTTTTTGAAGTATAGGAAGACCAACTTTATGTTGTGAGAGTTGATATAAATATTCAAGATTTTAAGGGGAGACATTTCGTAATGAAAGGATGAAAAAGCGAGTAGCACGATTGCTTCTTGGAATGAAGAGAGTAGTGAAAAGAAGATCCAGTGGAGGAAGTAGAGAAAATAAAGTCAAATTTTTGAAGACTGCTCTAAAAAAATAATTTCAAAGAGGAATTGGTAAGATATAATTCAACATTTCCAAAAATTTTCTAAGATAGAGAAATTTTAGAGAATTATAGAACTAATGGAGATGTGTGCAAATAGTGTGAAGTTATCTAGAAAAATACAATATTATCCATGTGAGTAGAATATTGAATAGTCTTCTAAAATATTCTAGTCTTTAGAGAACTGTAAAAATATTTAGAAAAGTTTGAAATGTTGTAGAATTGTCTAGAGTATTCTAAATAAGTGTGGACTCTTCTAGGTTCTTTAAGAAAATCATGAAAGCTTATGAAGAATTCTTAAAAGAATCCAAAATATAGAGAGATATTGGATGATTCTAGAGAAAGTCCAATCTCTAATCATATGTGACTATGTGAGTAGTATAAACAGATGTAACCTTTCATTTGAGGCAAGAGAAAAAAGCTTCACATAAGAAAGTGAGGTAGAGAATAGAGTGAAATAGTTCTAATTTGAGGGAGTGAAATAATGCAAACTTTTTTATTGTTCATCTAATTGTGCAATACAAAATCTTTTTATTGAGTCTTTATGTTATGAATGTACGAGAATCTTGCAAAGTCATGATAGTAAATGGGAAGATGCTGGAATGCTGGATCATGTTTACCCAACATATTTAAAACACACTTGAAATTCTACTGAAGCACAACCGAATTCATATTGATAAAAAAAAAATTAATACTCAAAATTTGATAATGAAAATTTTGTGTTGATGGTATGAATAATAAACAAGTAATAGGGAAGTAATATGTAGTGTGACAGAGGAAGCCCATACTTCATATTCATAGCCTCATTGCCAGGGCCGGTCCTGAGATATTTAAGGCCATGTTCACTATTGAATAAAAGGCCCTGAATTGTATAAAAAAAGTATATTACCCGGCGTCAATGTTAAAAATAAATTGTCAATATTGATAATTGATTTAATTTTAACAATTAAAATTTACATATTCAAATAGTAAATTATAATCTATTAAAAGTTTCAAAATTCAAGATAAAATTTAATTAAAGATTGATATCTCAATTAAGTGAATACCATCAATTTGTTTGATTCAAAAAAGTCAATTTTATAAATCAATTTGAAATTGAAGAAGTACTATATACTCCCTCCGTCCCTTATAACTTTGCCAACTTTCCATTTTTGGATGTCCCAATAACTTTGCCACTTTACCATTTAAGTAAAGAATTTGTGATTCCAGTTAATTCTCTCTCCTCTGCACAAACCTCAACCACACAGTTTTTACTTTATTAATTCTCGTGCCGGTCAAACTTGGCAAAGTTATTAGGGACGGAGGGAGTATAACACATGTAGTGAAAAATAATAAACTTAAGAACAGAAAAAGTAAATATAAAATGTAATGAAAAACTTATTTTGATTCCTAACAAACAATATCATAACAAAAGAAATCCAAAGTATTAAAAATTGATATAATTAACTATAAGAAAATCAAGAACGTAACTTAAAAATTAAGTGTATACTTCGTATATACGAAGTAATGTAGTATAGTAAAGCAATAACAACAATACTTATAGTTAAATTTATTACTACGTATGTGTTTACTTGTAATAAATTAGAAGTAATGTTTTAATTGATTTGAGTATTTGACTAAAGTACTAGTATTTGTAAACGCAATGACCGACGTTTTACAAATGCGTCACTTGGGGGAGTGGTAAGTCGTTAAATGATACTTCTAGCTGATGCACATTCGATTCTCGTGTGTGGAATTTTTTTGGATTCGGACCAGTAGTATGAATATTAGGCTAAGTTTTAAAAAAATGGGCCCTCCGTCAATTTGGGCCCTGTGCGGCCGCACTGCTTGCACAGTGCCAGGGCCGGCCCTGCTCATTGGGAAAGGTAAAAAATGATCCCTCTAAGTTTCTTACAAAAATATTACTAAAACAAAACTTATTTACACAAATATGACTTAATTACTACTACCTCTCTGTACCAATTTGATGGTACCAGTTCTTATTCAAATGGTCAACACAAATTACTTTTAATCTCTTATTTTATATATCAATTTTTTTTATCAAATTTGATTTAGGTGTTTGCGACTTTGTAAAGCTTTTAATGTAATTTCTCAATATGTAATTTTTTCCCCCTAAAACTAATTTGAGTGCGGATAATGATCTGATTGCTTTATCGTCAGTCAAATATCGTAAACCACAATGGTATCATCAAATTGGGACGGAGGGAGTACAATGTAATATTATTATGTTAAAGACTTATAGTAACTTAAGTTTAAAATTTGAACCAAATTACTCCAGTCATTAGTCATTTTTTTTTGTAAACAGACTTCATTTTAGTTATAATTATGTAATTAATTCTATCTTCTTCTGGGTATCTCTATCTCAACAAGAGATCTGGAAATTGAGATTACCAATACTAGTGTGCCAAGAGATGGGATTATGTCCTCAATATCACTAATTTTGAATCAATTCCTAAAAAAGTGACTACTTATAAAAAGGGGCCAAAAAGTGATAAAGAAGGTTATATTAATAACATTCCCAGATTTTAATGTCACTATCAAATGTCTCTGCCACCGCTGCTCGTGTCACTGCCGCTACCGTCTGTGTCACTGTAGCCACCGCCCATGTCACTGCGGTCACCGCCCGTGTCACTGCGACCACCGCTCATGTCACTGCGACCACCGCTTATGTCACTGCGACCACCTCTCATGTCACCGTAGGCAATAGTGAATGTCACTGTTGCCGGAAAACATGTCACTATGACTGTTCGGACAACAAAAACTGACGCCGCCAACACCGCGCCCGATTAACCGCCACCCCACTCCACACTCGCATTTAGCCCCGCACACCCAAATCTGGCAACCACTACCGCTGACAGCCGCCGCCCTAACCCTGACCACACTGGCAGCTCCCCAATCCCACCTCAATCCATCAGCCCCACCACAACCCACCAGCCCCGCCTCCCAACCCTCTCCACAGCCCCGCCTCAACACACCAGCCCCCTCCCCAGCTCCACCAACCCCCTCCCCAGCCCCACCTCAACACCCCAGCCCCCTCCCCAGCTCCACCAGCCCCCTCCCCCCTCCCAAGCCCCACCTCAACCTGTCATCCCCCCTCCCCAAACCACCCAGCCCACCAGTCCCCTCCTTATCCCAATAGACAATCTTCATCCCCTACTCCCCCATCCCAGCCCTGCGCAGCCCCTGCCAGTACCTGAACTCAGCAGTGCTGCCCAGCCTTCTGCAACTCTCGACAGCCCCAACAACCACCGCCTTGCCTCGCCCCACCCCCTTTGCGACTCGCCCGACCCCCCAACAACCCCAAACACTACCAGATCTGAAATTGCAGATGACATTGACGAGACTAGCGAACAACGCCGGCGATTCAGTTGTAGCAACGGCGGTGGAGAAGGTGGACGATGGTGGAGAAGAAATCTGTAGAAGAAGAGAGTTGCGGTGAAGGAGACGTCGTCGATGATGCAATGCACGGTCGACTGAGCTCCACTTCCGAGCAGATGAGACGAATCAATGTTGCAGAGGGGATGGGGCGAGGTGCGCTGGAACGGGGATGATGGATCAGTGCGAGAAGATGTGTTGTGCTCCCAGATCTGGAGACGGATGTGCGGCGGCGGAGTGCAGACTTGCTGGCGAAGGCGATGGTGTTGTTGGTGGTGAAGCGGTGGAGCGTAGGTAGGTGATGGATATTGAAAGCTCTGGAGGTCTGGAGATCTTGCACTGCGGCTGCTGATTCGCGGAATAAGACCAAAGACCGAAACCAGTGAGTTTTGCGTCAATTTTAAAAAGAATCATACTTTTGCCTTATGAAAGTTGGGCGGTAATATCCATGCCATTTATTCCCAAGGGATTACTTGCAACAACCCCGCCCCTATCAAATAAGTATTTAATTGACGACAAAAGATGAGCGTCAAGGTTCTTTATCATAACATACACTTCATAACAACCGATGCTATTGATGCTATCCCTCCCTTTTGGTTTTTTTTGTCATAACGACCGAACACTCATTACCTAATACTCTCACAGATAGCAAAATTTACAATGATACAATCCACATTGTCATTTTTAATGAGCTACAAACATCAATATTTCAAATTATGGTCATACTACTATTGCTTTGACGAAAGTATGTTCCACTCAACCTCTGCTTTTCATAATCGAACCAAATGAATCCTCAAACATCTAATGGGGTAGCAGAGTCAAGCCTCACACGGTTTAGCCTCACAGTTCCGAGGATATACTCTGGCAGTTCTGCCTCTTCTTTTGCCTGCATTTCAAATATGGGTTATGGTATTAACATAATCTGCTTTATGAAGAACTATCAGCCAACAAATCTAATATTGAGCCCAAAGATCATACTACGTATATAACAGTTCCAGGTGTCTACTACTTATTGACATTTTTACTAGCAGACTTGCTAAGAATCGTCTGTCTAAAGAGTATAATGCCTGGTTATTCTCTTGGATCAGTTGTCTAAGCTTTGTATACTTGTGAAATAGGTTTTAACTCCAAAGTTCATGGGACATCAGGTGATTCGTAGATATTCCAACACATTCTCATTAGGATATATTCCAATGGGATAAATAGCATGTGACCTGATAACCATTCTCATTGGCCAACACATAGAGAATGGTATCCAATGGGATCAAAGGTCACTAATAAACGGCAGATAAGATAAATTTAGAGCCCTGCACAGTTTGGTAAAGTAAAAAAACATGTTCACATGGAAACAGAAAAGAATACTTTTTCCACCAAAAGAAAACTTTATACCTCTATTAGAATAGCAAGATCAACAACAAGACTAGTAACATATCCTAGTACTAGACCAATGATGCTCCTTGCGACAGAGGATGAGCCAATGTCCACGTCAATCTGCACATATTTCTTGTTAAAGTAATAGTAAAAACATATTGAAGAAAAAGTTAACATTTCAAAAGATCACTATAGCTCCAAAGCAAACAGTTACTAAATAAGGCGAGATATAACCAAGAACACTTCCATAGGTGGACTTGGCTTCTCTGCATCTCCCCAAAGAGAGACACGGTGCCCATTGCCCATCTCTCTGGAGTCTGGACCATTTAATCCAAGATCGGACGGCCATGATTTTCCAACCCTACACTGGGACCCCATATTTTCTTCCAGCCCCACACTTTAACCTCACCAACAATAGAGGATTGTTGATCTCATGATCTGAGATCGATCTGACAGAAGAAATGGCAAGCACGCTCCTGGTATTTGAAGACACCAAGACCAGTTATAGAAGCTAAATTCTTCATAGCCACTTCTTTTGGTAGCTTTGGCAGAACAGCCAAACATACGTTGACGATTTGATCAGGAATACGTAGCAGAGCCATGAACAGCATGAAAAGAGCAGCTGCTTGTTTAAAATGTGAAACTTAAAACTCCTCAAGCTCAGACCCATGCTTAATAATTATAATAAGAAACTAATTTCAAAGTGCCTTTGATCCATACTAAAGCCAATTCATATTTCATAGAATGCATTCAATCTATAAGTCATAGCTACAACAGCTGTACTCCTATGTGGTACCCTGGAATATGAGGCACAAAAAATAATTTATTTCTAACAATTCAATACACAATCTTGGTTCACTTAAAACTCTAATCATATGCTGGACTTGTTGCAGACGTAAAATCTCCATAACAACTTGAGGTCTGACCCTCACAAAGATCCAAAATGGAAACATAAATGCAAGGAGAAGAAAAGTGTCACTGAAATATACAATCATGGTTCACTTTAAACTCCAAGATGAAAATGCCAGCTATAAGGGTTGGCAGCTACAACTTGGCAAGTGGCATCAGATTGTTATAAAAAGTTAAAAAAAACCTAGTTTGGTTTTGGGTTTTGTTGTTGTTTTGCATGGTAACATTTAACAGAATGTTGTTAAGATATTGCCATGGAATTCAACCTCTAGAAAGTTGTCCTGGCGGAGGTACTTGCATGTTACAGCTTTACCCAAAAGACAAGCTTTAGATCCAACTGCACGTTTGACCATCCAATATCCCTGGTTTGTTTGACAAGCACTTAGATCATAAGTTCAGGAAAGGAAATTTTACAATAAGCTGACGAGCAAGTATTATACCTCAATAATGCTTGGAATCAATTTGAATCTTGAATCGCGGTACATGTCAGTACCATAAACGAATTTACCCAACAATGAATCCTTATTAACAGGCCGATCAGCAGCATAATAAAGAACCATGCTATAATTTGGTTTAGCTGGAACCTGAGAGTGAACCGAAAACCCAATAGGGCATGTTCCACATGCAAATAAATTTAGTAGGGATTACCATTGTGAAACAAATAAAGCTTTGATGATCTAAATCTAGGTACAATGATCTAATCATCTAACATGTTTTAATAAACAAACCATATTAAGTGAAAAAATAATACAGAAAGTCTAGACATACCATGAGGTTAACGATAAGGATAAAGGGAAGTTTTTTTCCAGCTTCAGACTGCAAAGCAACGAACTTTAGATGCAAAACAGAGATTTCTGAAGAAAAAGTGGGTTTCAAAGGCCACTTTTTTACACGATGAAGTAATTATTGTATTATTAATGTATAATCCAAACATATTTAACTGGCATATAATTATGCAAGTCTATAGGAAATGCAAGAAATTTATAGCTAAATGTTGAAATGTGTGTATACATACATGCACACATGCACGCACATACATATAAGCTGTGTGTGTGTGTTAGATATCCCTACTGAGTCGGTGAGTCCAGTATATTAGTATGAGGTTACCTCACCTCATGAGGATTGAGGATCTTTTTTTATAGTTAGACAACATATAAAAATACATTATACAAACACACGTATGCAAAAATGCTCCAAAATCTACCATCAGGCAACTTATAAAACCCTTCACCCCAATAATTTTGCAAAAATACCATTGAGGAGGTGAATATGGTAATAGGGATGCATGAAGGACCAAGCTTGGGGTATGCTATGTTGGAATTGGTAGTTAAAGGGATATTCTTGAATTTTAAATGAGGTAGTGTGCATTGGTAAATCACCCAATTGATAGTCTTGGAATAGGTTTCTCTATGTGTGTGAGACTGTGTGCTCGCGCATGTGTAGGTGTGCGTGAGCGCAAGTATGCAGGGGCGTAGCTAGGGGGGCAACCTAGCCCCCACCCACCCCAAATTAAAATTTTGTTTAACTTATTAGGGTAAAAAAATCGTGTAAAAAATAGCCCCAGATGTAGCTTTACAAAAACTAAAGACAGAAGATTTAGCAAGGGTGCAAAGCAACTTTTGAGATACCGAACTTTTGTGATACTGAACTTAAGAAAGCACATGGGTTGCCCATTACCTGAACAAGACACTTAGGATGCAAAGCAACTTTTGTGATACAATTCTCCATCTTGTACCAATCAACTGCAATTAACTTTAGCAAAGGGTTTCCACCCTTGACCTGGAAATTTGTTATACTATCATCAAATGATAACAAGACAGCAAACTTAGTTTCTTTCAATGAATACTTCATTATGAATGTACATAAAATGCCGAACTAGACAACTTGAACGTTTACGTTCACTAAGAAAACTCAAATTTGGACTTAATCAGTGTATCGCTATGTAAAACTAACCACTCAACTAGGAGATTTTAACTCTTGAAAAACCAATTTTGAACTTTTTGTGAACAAAAGTAGGTATTGGTGCATCACCACAAAACAGTGCGGCTAAATATGACTTCAGTATCACAAGTTTGCTGGGCGTGAAATATTGAAGACTCCAAAATAGGACATACTCCCTCCATCCCAAAAAAGAGCTATCTTCAAGATATACTTTTTGTCCCAAAGAGAGTCATGTTTGATTAAAAGGAGCAAATATTTAGTAGATAGAGTCATTATGATAGATATAGTTAGACCAGCAAATGAACTTAAAGTATTGTAGGATGAATGATTTTTGGCAGTTGTGCGGCTTGTGCCCAACTGAAAAGGTAAACCTTGGTCAAGCATGACATGTTTTGGGAAAAAGGTAGTACTAGTAAAGCACATATCATGACACAAGCACACTTGCATAACCAAGCATATACCTTGGTGTAATCTTTTAAGTATGTCTTCCCTCTGATCATGAACCCTGAACCCCCTGGAGAGGTCCAACAGTTTGTGACATTCTCATCTTTCCCTTGCTGCATGGTACCATGGAAATCACTTGAATTGAAGACAACAGGAGGCACATTCGGATTTAACTCCTTGCCAACATCTGGCGCTGCAGCAAGTGAATAAATACATACTTAGGAAAGAAGATAGATAAATGAAAAAAGAGAAAAAATTCATCTTCAAGGCCATATTATGAATGATAAAATGCACACACTCTATTGTAAATGTTGTCAGAATCCACAGGTTATTAATACTGAACCACCTAACTAAACCAATAAGCACAATATACTTAGAGTCATCAATATGATTTATTTTCAGTTTATCATAATAATATTCTAGTCTGTTGCGAGACCAGTAAGTGCTTTCTTTTCTTAATAACTATAGAGTATAGGCCGATACGTTACTAAATCTCTGTCCTTAGTTCTTGCATCTCACTGTCAATTAATATATCATATTAGTAATTCTAACTGCCGTACTGAAATTATATCATCAAACTTACAGTGTAGCCTTTGTTTGGATGGGCTAAGCTCGGTACATCTCTCCCTATCTCATACATACTTAAATATATGTGTGTGGATAACTGGATATGTATCTATGCATGTGTGTTTGTTTGTGTGTAAGTGCATGTATGTGTGTGTGCATACATATGCATAGACATTAACATACACATTTACACACATATATGTATGTATGTGTATGTGTGTGTGTATACATGTGTGGGGGGTGGAAGGTTCATATATGAACTTCCCTTGTGATAAGCACTCTCATACATGAGCACTCCAATCTCATCCACCCAAATGCCAATCAATGGTCTTCATTCTTCAAAAGACATATGTTACTTTAGAAAACTAATATTGTTATTTGTACGGAAAGATTTTGAAGCCTCATTAATGCTCATTAATACAGAAGTTATGGAGTAAAGATCATTGATGGAAATTTGGATTGATGAGATTCAAAGTGATCGTGTAGGAAAGAGTGCTAATCACAAGGAAAGTTTTTATGTGAACCTTTCCCTGTGTGTGTATACGTATGTGCATATGTGTGTGTATGCATGCATGTATGTTTGTACGTATGTATGAATGTATATGCATATAGTTATACACACACACATATATATATGTATGCATTTATGTTTATCATGTATTATTATGTTTATAATGTATATATATGTTATAAAGCATATGGAACTTCCTTCCTCCCTTGTATAGTTGTATGCAACAGTAACCCTAGCACCAAGGATCTTTGTGCTTATGTAGGCTAAAATGGCATTGCGTACTTATTTTATACACAATAAAAGAATACTTATTTTATAGGGAAAACTGTCAAATAGGTCCTTGAACTTTCATAAAAAGGTCAATTAAGTCCTTTTATAGGAGGTTCTGTCCGGCCATCGCGATTTGGGCAGTTTCCGGTGGAATTTTTTGAGCATCTTATTCACCAAGTCTAGTTTACTCATACCAAATTTCAGCTAAAAATTCAATCGGGAACACATATAAATTAATTCTTGAAGATAATTGCGCATTTTTGCGTTCTCGAATTAATTTGAATGCGCTCCCGATTAAATTTTTAGCTGAAATTTGGTATGAGTAAACTAGACTTGATGAATAAGATGTTCAAAAAAATTCATCAAAAAATTCCACCGGGAACCGCCCCAAATCGCGATGACCGGACAGAGTCTCCTATAGAAGGACTTAATTGACTTTTTTATGAAAGTTCGAGGACCTATTTGACAGTTTTCCCTATTTTATAACATGGTATTAGAACCTTAGAGATCCTGTTTGAGATAATAGAAAAGAAATAATGTTGCACTTAAGCGTTGTTGCCTAGGAGAAAAGAAATGAAAAGAAAATTAGAAAGCTGTGTGCTAGTGTAGCAGACTTGGAAGTGACCATATCATAGAGTAGTTGACATTGGGCTTTTGGAGTCATTAGGGATGATGAATGCAGCAGCGTCATCAACTCTCAAAGTGGTACCTGCTGGTTGTTGACGTCACCAAGGCAGTAAGACAATGAAGATTCGGGGTTTGATACATGCGGGAACATCGTGGTGTTAGGAATAGACCTTGCTCTTTTACTTAGTCATTTCAAAAGTACTGAGTCAACTCGCACATCTCTACTACAGGAGAGTGTTATGTATAACCTTAACAGGCAATTATTAATAAAACTTCATTATATATCTTTCACCCATAAATAGGACACTATACAAGTATTGAGGAGATCAAGTCAATATTCTCACCTCATCATTGTTTCATTAAGAGATGCTTGAATTTTACTTTCCACTTTATTTGCTACTAACCTCTTTGTATTCTTTATGACCATTGATTGTTTATTAGTGTTTGCCAACAATATTATATTCCATAGATAAAGGCCATCACAATTTGGTGCTTAGACCCAGTTCAGGAGGGCCACTAGTTTAGAGGGATGATAATATATTGGGGTAATTTGAGTTTGCACCCCATTTTATTGTCCAAATTGGACTTTGCACCATGTTTTTAAAAATCTTTGTTTTTGCACCCCTACCCCATATGAAAAGACAAGAATGCCCCTCGATCAGGAATATGTTGAAGACCACATAACTGTTAATGGAGGGGCATCTTTGTCTTTTCATACGGGTTGGGGTGCAAAAACAAAAAACGGGGTGCAAAGTCCAATTTCAACAATAAAATAGGGTGCAAACTTATATTACCCCTAATATATTTAGAATAATAACCGTGAAAATTTGAAATAGTAGTGGCTGGTGCAGCTGCATAAAAGTGTAGGTAGGAAAAATGGAGTGGCAATAGAAAAACACATGTTGAATTGCTCACTGCTCATTAGAATATGTGAGGTGCCTTCCCCCTCCCAAAAATGTGGGAACAGTACTCAACATCATAAAACCCAGACACTTGCAAGCGCAAGCACATAGTTGCAATGATCTGATACAAACCGCAGTAATTCAAAAACATGCAGCTTCAGAAATTGCTCGTACGAACTAACCACCATAAAGTATGAATCTGCAGAAGCCGGAAGAAGATACCTGAATCTCGCCTCAAGGCAAAGCTTGCTATTGCCCATGAAACATTCTTCAGCTTAACTTTTTTGTCCTGAGCAGAGGGAAATTTAAACCTGCATCACTTTATGAATAATATGTGGTTCCTTTATTATCATTAGAACAAAATGGATGGAAGACCTTGTTAATAGGTTCTACTTCATTTTCACTGTCATCATCCGATGATGAAGATTCAACAGCAATTGCGTCATAGAACTGATCCGCGCCTTCATCACCATCAAATTCTCCATTGGTTGTAGAAACGTCAGACGTTTTTGAATGAACTATCACAGTGGATGATTCAAATGTAAGTGCTGGAGTTGCTCCGATATATTCCTTAAGGCCTACACAAATAGTTGATCAGAAAGGTTTATGAAAACTGTGGGAAAAGTGTCTGCTTCGAACAAAATTCTATTAGTTCCAGATACATCAAATAATGCAACTTATAAAATTTTGCAGAGCAGATTAAGTCCAGGTTATAGTAACAAAAAAAAGCATGATCCCGAGGTGGTGGTCATATTGCTGGGCATTTATGATTTCTTTTGTTATAGTTTCAACTTAAAATTGAGTCAATTCCCTAAATAGGACTAAAAAGTGGCAAAATTGCACAAATAGGACTACATTTTTTAAATTCCCTTAATAGGACTATTTATGTGTGTTTGGACAAATATACCCTTGTAACTTATGAAATGTTTTAATTAATAATAAAATCATAAAAAAATTAATAAAAATCGAAAAAAATACTAAAAATCGTAAAAAAAATAATATAAAATTAATAAAAAATATTTTTTAAAAAAATAAAAAAAATTAAAAAAATAAAAAAATAAAAAAATAAAAATAAAAAAAATCATAAAATTAAAAAAAAACATTACCACCCCTGCCACCCCCAGCACCACCAGCTCCCATCACCGGAGAAAAATATGCCAACATTTTAAATAATGCCATAATGATGGCATATTTAATGAAAATGTTGGCATATTGAAGAGTAATTATGCCATCTTTTTGGCATTTTCAGAAAAATATGGCATTTTTTTACCAAAAGTGGAAGAAATTTCACCAATCGGAGGTGGTGGTGCTGGGAGGCGGCGGGAGGCGGTGGGAAAGGTATCCATAATTTTTTTCATTTTTTATGGATTTTTGCTATTTTTTATTATTTTTTTAAAAAAATTAAAAAAAAAAATAAATTTTTTATTTTATAAATGGTTTATAAATTTTTTATAATTTTTTTACGTTTTTTAAATATTTTTTTACGTTTTTTATGATTTTATTATGAATTAAAGCATTTCTTTATAAATTAATACTCTTAGGGGTATTTAGGGTAGAAAATCAATGTTTAGTCCTATTTAGGGAATTTTAAAAGTAGTAGTCCTATTTGTGCTTTTTAGGAACTCATTAGTCCTATTTAGGACAATTTCCGCTTAAAATTTGAGACTGAAAGGAGAAATATTTACACAAGCAAATATTTTCTGGGTATTTTCTTTAAATCGCCTCTACAAATGTGGGATGGATATCTTTGTTAATTAATTGCACAACCTCCCACTCAACAGTTGGAGACAGAATAAATGAAAACAATAAAGAAAGATGTAAAAAAAAATCAACAGTAAGCAAATTATCAACTAGATAAAACTTCAGTATATAAGATTCGACAGTGTTAGATTCCATTAAAATGTAACTGGAATACTAAATTGTTGATTACTAGTAATAAAAAGTATGTCGTCAACTACTAGAGTTTCACTCTTCTACCAAAAAACAAGATTCACTATAGCAACCAGAGATGAAAGATGTTTCAAGATACATAATACGAAGAAAAAGATAATACAAGTAAAACAACAATAATTTCCTGCTTGCTGTTTCGGTAGATGAAATTGAAAATGAGAGTGCCTACTGCCTATATCATTAGATAACTCTTCTACCGAAAAACAAGATTCACTATAGCAACCAGAGATGCAAGAATGTTTCAAGATGCATAATACAAAGAAAAAGATAGTACAAGTAAAACAACAAAAATTTCCTGGATGCTGTTTGGGTAGATGAAAATGAGAGTGCTTATATCATTAGATAACTTTTCTTTATTTATTCAGTTTGATTTTGCATTATATGGGGTCCATCTTCTTCTGAGGACAAAAAGGTGCCTTCCATTTGGCATCAAGTAGGAACATGCACTAACAAGATGCAAGGAATTAAAAACTAGCTTACCTGACACTTGACTCAACAATCCGAAAGGAATAGTTTTCTCAAATTCAAAGAAGTTATTCTTCTTCCATTTAAACCAGCTTTTGGAGTGTATCTCAAGCATCTGTGCAACGAGACACTTGGCAGAACCTGATGATGTGTGTAGGTTCCTAATCTCCCAGGTGGAAGCTACAAAACAGCATAAAAGTAAGCCCATAAAATTGCACAGGTAAAGCAAATCTTATTATGTACTATCTCAATCATATTCACAACAAGAAACCATTAAAAAAGTCGCAAATGAAAGAGAAGTATAAGCATGACCACATTAGCTGTATATAGTTAAGCATAACAACAAAGAATTAACAAGAGCATAACCTATTAAAAGCAGCTATTATTTAATATATACCAAAAAAGGATGAATAACAAGCAATAGGTAATGCTTGCAGTTGGAAAGTACATACTGGTAAAAGAATAAGAGTTGTTTTCAATAAAAATTAAGAGATATCGCATAAAAAACATTGCTTCCTCAAACTAACAATATTCTCTACATTGTACCAAAGCACTGAAAAAATTCTTATGAAGTCTGTTCTCAGCTTTGACAAAAAAAATGGGTGCTTACGAGTTACGAGAACTTATGCTTATAACTGCCAGATAGCAAAATAAAATACAAATCTATAATAACCTCAATAACACTCATGCAGCAACTGCTTTTGTCCTCTGTGCTAAAGATTTGTCTAACTAGGAAGCCAAGGCACAAACATAAAGTCCAATTTCTTCACAAAAGCATGCAAGAGTTTCAAGCACCATTACATTTACACTGTTATCAAGGAATTAGCTTTGACACATTCAATCATGACTAGGATTTGAAAGCTTATTCATTCAACATAGCATAAATATATCCAGTTCACAAGAATAAAGTCCAATTTCTATACAAAAACACACAACAGGTTAATCAATATCCAAATTTCCTATATAAAGATAATAGCATGGGTACATAACAAGATATGAGTTTGACACATTTGAACCCTAAGATCTCAATTAATATCTGTGAGTTTTGATTTCAAACTAAGGTCTCGGACATACACCGACATACTCTAACCAGATTTATTTTTCAGTAATGATCATGGAAATACAATTTTCATATACAAGTTTCCTTGTTTGCGTAAATGAGTGTCACTTACGGTAAATTTTTGTACGTCGATATCCAGATCTTGGAGGCCGATTTTTATGAACAGCGGGAAATTGCAAAATTGCTGCACAAACAAACAAATAAGATTTGTATATGAAATAATGAATGCAATTATGCAATATAATACCAAATTGTAGAGAGAGTGTAGCTGTGATGAGGCCATTTTGATATTCAAATGTGGTTTTCATGGAAAAGAAAAATTCGAATTGCAATAACAATCTGGAATTAGTCTGTTACGTTCAATTTTTGTTAACTTTGAACATTTATAAATGGAATTAGTAACTTGCTTTGGGCAATGGAATAAACTCCATTTATAAATGTTCAAAGTTAATAAAAATGAACGTAACAGACTAATTTCAGAAGCAGATATTCATATATTCAGTTTACAGATTAGGAGCCACAATTCATTAGGGCATTAGTTTATTATGTTTGTGATGTTGCAATATGGTAGCTGAGATGATGTATACTGTACGAGACAGATATGAATGCTGAAATGGTTTGTTACTATTTAGTTATTGGAATGTGCTCACTAAGATGGGCATAGTAGACCAAATGGTCCAATGGATGGCCAAGGTTATAACTCGTCGTCAAGGCAGAAACAACATGACATGAGTAGTAGAAGCTGGAAAGTATGTATGCATTGATATAACACATGATAAAAAACAAAAGGAAAAGGACAGACTCAAAGAAGTTTAATCAATGAATTAGAGCTAATGTTTCATGTTGACTACATCCTTAAGACAGCTCAAAATTCTTACTATATGTTCCATCTTGTCCATGAAACCATTGCCGAGAGAAGACAAAATCTTTCTTAGAATGCCACCTGCAGAAATAAGTTTGTGGGTGATGGGAAGGCCTAAATTGTACACCCAAGCTTGACGGTAACGGTAAGTTCATTCTTGAGATGTATTCTGAATATCAAATAGCATAGAATGATGGACTACAACCATTATCAAAAGAGCAAGTGCATGTTGCAATAAAAGATATATGGTTTTCCTAGAGTAGTGCAACTGTCTGCTTTGTGAAAGAAGCAATACTGATCCAGATTACTATAATACTATAATGTAGAAGTCTAAGAATCTACCATGTTTCTCTTATTGTATCTGGTTACCTTATTTTCTTATTTTTTAATTTCCATCATTTGCAATGGAGCCAAAGATTCACTATTTTTTGGCTTGGGAATATGATGGATTAAAGCAAAATGGCTTACTAAACTGTTTGTGCTTCTTTGTTATGAAGCAGCAATCAGTCCAAGCAATCTTTGACGCGATTTTCACCTTGGGTCATCCGGAAACAGTCTCTCTGTGCTTTCGTACAGGGGTAAGGCTGCGTAGATCAGACCCCCCCCCTTACCCCACCGTAGTTGGGAGCCTTTGCGGCACTTGGGTAATGATGATGATGACCTTATTTTCTTATTTTTAGATTGTTAAGCATAAAACAATTTATGAGTAAATATTAAATGTGTAGCCTCACTACAACAACAACAACGTCCAAGCCTTATTCCCAAAAGATAAATGTGTCGTCTAAGTTCTAACTATTGGCTTAAAATTGTAGTTGATGCCTAACTTTTCAAAAGCGATCACTTTGCAGCTTAGGCAGAGAGTTTGGAATATTCATCTATTTCTTTAGAAGGTTGCAACTGGAAGGGCATCCAGCTTAAAACTCTGCAATGTTAAGTATTAACATTTTCAAAATTACAATTTTAAAGATTACAATTTTAACTTTATAATTTATTTTTAAAATGTCATATAAGCAGCATACTTTAAAGTATTAAAATCCTTACAAGTAGCTTTGCTTTTTATAAATGCAATAGGCTTAACTATAGTTGCACAAAATATTTTCTTCAGATAGTATTTATTTGATGGGGAGATCAAAGGTTAATGTGATCTAAAATACATTAACCATTTAAGAAGTTTCTTTATATATGGAGTACATTATAAAAAATACTCCCTCTATCCCATTTTGTAAGTTACACTTTCCTTTTTGGATTGTACCAAAAATATGAAACACTTCCCTAAATTGAACTCCACTGACTTTTTACTTTCCCACTGTATCCCTTTATCTATCCTTTCATCATTTAGGATGTTTTTACTTGGACTGAAATTTGTCGGTCTGATAAATGTCTGGTCTTTGTGTATTCTACAACTAGCCAAGTCTGGTCTGCTCTAAACTGGTCTGATAAATGTCTGGTCTCTGTGTATTCTACAACTAGCCAAGTCTGGTCTGCTCTAAACTGGTCTGAGACGGAAAACAATCCAAGTAAAAACATCCTTACTTTTTGTGACTCATCTTACTTTTTCTTATTATTTTTTGGAGATTAGAATTGTAAAACCACCACTTTGTCCTTTATTTTCTTAAAACTCGTGTCAAATCCACATGTATGATGTATCTTGCATTATGGGATGGAGGGAGTAATCAATATTAATTATTAATGTAAAATGGAGAAATGATTTTAGAGATTTGCATACATTTTACATTTTAATTAAGAACTGAATAAGATTTCATCAAATTACCACAAATTACTAAACATGGTACATTCCCGGTGTCACACTATGCAGTTGTAATCAAATACTACTAATTGGACAGTTTTTTTAGTTGGCCCATATTTGAGGCAGCTTTTTTTTTTTTTTAAAAAGGGGCCATATTAATTAGAGCATTGGCCCTGATTAGTAATTGGTCAGTTAAGACTTTTAGGCCACAATTTTGATTTTACAAAACCCTAATAAGCTACACCGAACCACCAACCGAGCCATATTATCAGCAACCAAGGCTTTAGAAAAACTAATGGCTAATAATGAAAGAAGAATCATGGTGCATGCGAAAGAACAAAGCTGAGAGGCTGTGCATCGACATGAGACCACCAAGCCACCATGGTGCATATGAAAGAAAAATGCTTATGGTTATTAAGTTGGTTGAGTGTGTTTGATTAGGATTGTTTATGGTACTACTATGACTTCTCTGTGTGTTTTAATTGGATTTGGTTATTTCCCTCATTTATTGGTAGTTAAATCTTAGAACTATATTGTCAATACTCAATAGTTCATATTTATGCACAATATTTTTTGTGTATTATGGCGATGCCATAAATGCGGCATCACCATAACCACGGCAACCAACCTTTTCACCATGATAGTGTCCTTACACATACAGGCTCGCGAGCTGTTCAATATCAAACTGTTACTTTTATTGATTACTTGAGCTCCACTAACTGTGGCATTAGGAACTGTTTGTTTACGCATTGTAAATTAACTTGAGAACATTGAACTGTGGTGGCAGAAAATCTAGATGCATTCCTAGCGAGAGGCGGTGGTCTTTAACACGACTATTATAGTTGATAGACTTTTTACTTACAACTCCATGACTTTCCATAAACTATTAAAATGCTTAACTCCCAGCTTAAAGATGGACCCCCAGCTTTGGTGGGCCATGTGCAATCACCAATTTTGCTCATTCTCATGGTCATCACTGTTCCCCACGGATCATGTACACGACTTCTTTGTCAGGTGAACAACTATTAAAAGTTAAAAAGTACACACAACTGGGAAAAGACCACACAATAGAAGAGCAGAGTAATGACACGCAAAAAGAATGAATTGTTCAGGTGTGTACCAGGTGAGGTGTCTTGGATCAAAAGTTCCATAAACTACATCATAGTGTCCATCCAAAGAATTAATCAACTCAAGGTCACCTGACAAAGCATCCCACCTTCACACATATACTACATAAATTGTAAGGTAAGCATGGAAGATAGTCCTAAGAAATAGTGAAATCTACATACTCATATCGTTGGCGACGATCAAGATTTAACACCACCTCAAAAACAGTGTCGGCACTGGCTTCAACAACACCAACTGCCTTGACAAGAACACCCTTAGCACTCTGAAAAATGCAAAATGATAATGACAACCGTGATAGTGGTACAAATAAGGTGAAAATTTAGAGCATGTAGATATCAGTGTAGGTGAAAATCTATTCATGATTCTGGCAAAACTGGGGGACTGGAAAAATGAAGGTCGCTAATACCCAACAGATCAATGATCAGAACAACCTTGAAAGTAATGTGCTCCCTTTTTTTATAAATATGAGGTTGAATCTTCCAGTGGATGATTTGAGACAGTTGGAAAATTCTAAGGTTGGAGAAGATGTGCCTGTCGTGAACTCACAGAGCATCTAGGGCTGGCTGGGAAAAGGAGTGGAGGGGAATGGCAGATCAAGTGAAGTGAGTAGACCACCAAATTCAGGGGAGGAATCCTGGAGCCATTGATCGTATTACCCTTCATGGCCTCATGATAAGGATAAATATATTTCAACTGCTCCAAAGTTGGGAGCCAAAGGATAATCAAAATGTTGAAGAGCCTTAAGAAGCAGCCATAGGCTCTCTGAACATTAAACTCAGTGGTATTATACTGTTCTTCTTTGACTAGAAAGAAAGAAAAGTCTTTTCCTACTAGGTGTTTGAGGCTGTTTGTGGTGATCACAATTGAAAGCAAAGTCTTTCCTTGCATTAGGTTAGGAATCTCTTCAGTAAAAAATATTAACATCACTTTATGATGGATACCTTCGCTTTAGCCACATCTTCAAACATTCGAACACCTATACTTCGAAAAGGTGAAAACAAAGTTACAGGTAAACAAAGAAAAAATATTAGAGAAAATTAAAAATCTCAAGACATAAAAGATTGTTAAAAAAAAAAAATTTTGCACTCTCTAAAAGGTCATGAAGTGAAGTGCTTTTTAGATTAAATGCTTTAGCACAAAGAGAAAAATCACAAAAGTATGAGTATTTCTGGAAAAACATATGATTAAATGAGCGAGCACATGATGCTAGCATAAATG
This sequence comes from Cuscuta epithymum, assembly GCA_945859915.1. NCBI lineage: Eukaryota > Viridiplantae > Streptophyta > Magnoliopsida > Solanales > Convolvulaceae > Cuscuta > Cuscuta epithymum. The sequence continues at coordinate 4,244,533 of CAMAPF010000017.1, read as the reverse complement.
AATTTCCATGGTTTTGAAATAGGCGCCTTCTACTCCAGCTAGTTACGGTATCAATAATTACAGTCTCAATTTCATCCAGAAAATATATAAGTACCACCATTCAAATGAAAATGTGGTGGGCTTAAAATTTAAAGACAAATAAGATTACAGCTAAATTACCAATACTATCCTCCGTCTCTTTTTTAATCGCAACATGTTGAATTTTACACTATTCACATGTTCTACTTTAACTACATTTTATATTATTATTTTATGAAAATTATTTTTAAAAAAAATATTGTTCAATTCATCTCATTACAAATTTTCAAAATCTAATTTTTAAATATTTTTTACTAATAGAGATTAAGATATAATTACGGTCAAAGACGTGCGCTGGCAAGTGTGAAATGTTGACTGTTGCAACTAAAAAAGAACGGAGGAAGTATAAAGGAGTACAAGTGTATACAAAAACTATACCATTAATTGTCTGCACGCATTTCCATTGATGTGGTTCTATAGCATCCGCTCCGTCTGCATCATAGTACAGCTCTGATCTGCTGTCTGCACCCAGACTTGAAGCTTGGCGTAGAAGTTTCTCTGGACCTACGCATGGAAGAACATTTATAACATATAATCATCAATAGATTACAGAAAGTACTTGCTCATCTATGGAACAAGCGAAGCTTAAACATACATATGGTGTGAGTTTGAAAACGTGATGGGATAGGGTTTCATGGAGAAAGAGGGATTGTGTGTGTGAGACTGAGGAAATTACAAGTTTATGACAGTATAAATTATTCTACTACATGTTAAACAAGAATTTCCACATTCAAATTAAATTGTCAACCTTGGCCTATTTTTATTAGCCTTTTCAAGCCACGCCGCACTCTAGGTCGATGTCCTTCAAGGTTAATCCTTCAACAAAAGATATTAACTTTAGGTGGCAAAATAACAAATGCGTTAGTAGGCTCTGAACAGGCAGTCATAAAACACTTTATGCTGTGATCTGAAAGATGTCATGCATCAATTTATTGTAAGAACAGTTTAGACATAACATAAAAGAGATTAGAAAGATTGCCTAAACTCAACCCTTTAGGAATCTTAGAACTCTATATATGGAGTGTTTTTTTACTTTATCTACATCGTGGATTTGGAATCATAATAACAGTAACATTCCTAGCTCATGTGTGATGTGATCCTTATTTAGCATAAACATCCCTAACTGTTGCAATCTTCGTGATTTCATGCTACATTCAATTCTAATGAAATTCAGAGCCCATGGCCCTGTGCATTATATTTCTCTATTGCTCTTGTTTATACTTTTATTGATTCCACCCACCACTTGTGGTGACTCTTTCTCTAGTTTTCCAACAATAATAATCATTTTTATCATTTTATTGACAAGTGTATTTAGGGAAGGAATATGAACTATGTCTGCAGAAATTCAGAATTAAGCACAGCAACACAAGAAATAACAGAGAAAAACTTTCATGTGTGGAACAGTCTATGCCCAAATTGTTCAGGATGTTTTATTTACACATTACATTTAGTGCTTCTATAATATGTGGAAAAGAAAAGAAATTAGAAATGAGCAATGAAAGTTTATCTTTATACAGAAACTTTGTGTGTACTTAGTCCAAATATAGGTCTCGTTGTTATAAGAGAGTGTGTAACCCATACTCCGTCTCTATGTTCAGCTTAGTCCTTGCACTGCCACCTCTAGTCAGTTCATATTCTGCCTGCGACGAATTAGTTGATTGAAAGGAAGTACCAAAAACTGTAACAATACTTGACAGGTATCTTTGCTTCAGGAGTGAGATTTTGACAAATATGCAAAGCATTTAAGTTTTAAAAAACAGGACTATGGAATTAATGATTTCATTAAAAGTATGTTGGTAAATTTCCTTTTCTTGACCAGGTTATAGAGGGGAACACAAAAAATGTGATCATTTAAGCAGTGGTCAATAGATCACAGGTTAAGAATGGAAGCCTTTTGACTGCTCCATAGTACACTGTAAATCTTGATCACAATGAAGTCTAGTTGACTGATCCAATATACTATACAGCTTTGCTCAAATCTTTAGTACCTGTTGTTTTGCCTGATCAAATGCCTCCATCCACTGTTTGGCTTCTCCAGCTGTAGGGCAAGCAATCTGGTAAAAACACAAATTTTCATATGCTGGGAAATTATATATTCTTCAATGAATGGAGAGAATTGCACCCTATTCAATGTGGAATAAATAAATATTTTATATGATACAATGTTTGGATACAAATCCCATCCGACCACTGATGAAGGTTGAAAATTTCCCTTCAAAAGGAAACTCCTGCCGCAGAAAATTGTGAATGGCAGTTTATGGAGGTCTATCGAAGAATTCTGGTCATCCACCATTCATAACACTAACGCTGTGTAGTCTACCAATTTTATCAGTAGATCAAATAAATCAATCTTATGGGTCATCCAGAAACAGTCTCTCTGTGCTTTAGTACAGGGGTAAGACTGCATACATCCGACCCCCCCTTACCCCATCGTAGGTGGGAGCCTTTGCGGCACTAGGGTAAATGAAAATGAAAATGAAAATGATCAAATAAATCAATCTAGTGTAAATTGGACTCAATGTTCAACAAAGCTAAGATAGGCCCAGTGAAATGTAGTAATCTTCTTAAATAAATTTCAAAAAATGCAAAGTGCATTATGGCATTTGAAAGCTGCATACCTTTCAATTAAGTTCATTTACAGTTCGTATAAGAGAATGGATGGAAAATGAAGAAAAGTACTTACTTCTCCCTTTTTTGCTTCATCCAACCGATTGTAAAATTTCAGAACATAGACATCCTAATAGCCAAAAAAGAAAATACTGCACTATATCAGATTCAATCATCTCAATGAACACATTTTTTTGAAAATGTGCTGAAGAGGCAAGATGTAACAATGTGGAAACAACAACAATAACAACATCCAATCCTTAGTCCCTGCAGAGTTTGGGGTCGGGTAACATGAATCGACATATGAAATCGGAGCTTCAATGTGGAATTGAAGCAAAATACTTACCCCATGATTAACTTTTCGACGACCCAAGTCCTCAACCATAAGTGTGTGTCCAATAGCACCCTTTCTAATGGGTTTCTGCCACAAAAACAACGAAAACATAGTTGAATATATTAGCTTAAGGTTGCGGCGGTAGCTCTCTCACGTCACTCCAAAGTCCGATCTATAAAATAAATAGAAATTGTCTTGAAGTATGAAGAGGCTTTTAAGTGGAGTCACAGAACCCAATTGACAGAGCATGTCCAATTATGTTATATTGTTCAACCCAAAAAAATCTCATCTATCAATAGCATTGAGTTTTGAAAGGAAAATGAGATTCCCCTTTTTAACCAAAAACTAGGAACTTCTTTCCTTGGATATTAAGTAGTCCTTAGAAGCAAGGTTTTGAAAGGAAAATTTGTGCCCTAAGGCGGTTGGCCTTTGCTTCAAGGTGAAAGCCCTGAGGTAACGTGTGGCAAAAACCTCGAATTAGTATAAATAAATAATAGCCATGCTTTAAAAAGGCAGTCAAGAGGCGGCTTTCGTGGCGTACCTCAACGTGAGGCGCACAGATCAGGTATTGAGGCTTAGGTTTTTTTGGCAGGATAAGAGGCCAACGCCTCAAAAGTCAGGCTTAGGTTTTTCTGTGTGTGTACTATATCTACACATGCATATGGCGAGTGCTAATATCCCTTAGGGGGTTGGCTGTGGTTCAACAAGAACATTCAAGCCTTAATCTCAAAAGAAAAGAGTTGGCTAACATGAACTGGCATATTATATTGGAGTTAAAAACGTCAGATAGAGATACAGGAAGACAGATAATGTAAGATCAATCCTCCACAGATGTGCTCTCTCTCCAATTTGCCCTATCCGATGTCATAGTCTCATCTAATCCAAATAGTACCATACTACCATATCATTCTTGAATCTTGACCACTCTAATTTGTGTCACTCTGGGTCATCCTCTTCCTCTCCTCCCTCCTCCCTCTTCCCACCTCTCAATCCACCTAACGGGTGCATCACTCGGTCTTCAACACATGACCAAATCACCGCAATTGAGAATCTCACATTTTATCTTCAATATGAGGTACTCCCACTTTTCACCTGATTCTCATCCCTCAAACAGTCTCTACTGGTATGCACACACGTCCAATGCAACATACGCATCTCAACCACATTTATCATTTGAATGTGACACTATTACATTGCCCAACACTTTATGACACACAATAATGCAAACCCAATTGTTATTTCATAAAATTTACCCTTCAGTCAAGTTGCCATACCTTACTTTTTAAAAAATCTGATGCACTCTTACTTTTTATTCACTTTGCTTTGATCATGTGGGATATATCTCTATCTAATAATAGAATGTTTTTTTGGATACAACACAAACAAGTTGAGATGTGTAATATGTACACACTCCTGCAGTTTTGGATTAGAAGCTTTGATCTTTTAGTTCCTTAACCCATGTCCTTAGGCCTATGGACTATGGTTGGCAGACCTCGTGTGTGTGTGTATACAACACTTAGGCATCGCGTGTATGATCTTGAGTCAAATCATTATGTATAATACATGAACATACTGATTACTGACCTTTCTAAAAATGCCACTATATTCACGACTACTTTCTATGTACCTCAGATCCTTAAAAAAAAATCCCGTTACTAAAACAACTTTAGTTTTAGGAACCAGATTCTTTTTTTAGCTGATAATAGCACAGAGCTATTCAAAAGAACAGAACAATGCATTAAAACATGAGTTCTTGACAAAATCGGGGTGGAATGCTTAGCATAACAGAAAAGCATGTATCAACCACTGAAGTGGTTCAGTTATTAGTACAGCTTCAGTTTATAGGGTTGTTAATATCCTTCGAGGTAATCTATTTCAAGATCTTAACATTTTCTTACATACTTCTAGAAAGGGAACCTGAATAATTCTTTGTACTGTAAATGGAAAATAACCACAGGAACAGACAACTAAAACATAGCAATATCTAGTTGGTGAGCTAATCCAATCTACCCAGAGTTCAGTTCTCCGACTAAATTCATTCGCCTTATTTTCCCCTTATTAATCAAGGTATTTTTCCGTTCTCAAGAAGATAGAGAAAGCTTCTACGTTTTAAAAAAAAAAAAATAGCTAAAAGAGGTAATCATAATTACAGCTTAGTAACCATGACTACAGCTAAGACTCTAAGAGAGGTATTTAATTAGGACTTACAATCCCGGGATTCTCATGAGGGTCGCGCTTGTACATTTCAATGTTCTTCCCGCGGATGAAGAGGTAGCGGAGATGGCAATACTCGCGGCCAATAGAATTGACCCCGAGATGATACACCCAGCCAGAGTACTCGAAGGAGCTAACACCGCCGCCGAAGAATCTGTCTGATCCACCGCCCTCTGAGCTGCCGCTTTCCGACGAGCCACCTTCGCTCCCATTCTTCAATGCCCGGACCGCATTAGCCATCGCTGAAAAGGACAGTGATGACCGGAGAGAGAAATCTTAAAGAGATAGAGCTGCTCAGTGTGAATATGGACATAAATACTGGGGTGTGCGTTGTTCGAAATCATCGAATAGAAGCTTTGATCGTATATTCCTATCTTTACAGCGTAAAATAAAATCATAAAGATGGTCAACTAAGCATAACCACGGTCCACACGTTTCTTAAATTTAAATGTTTGATTTAAATTTATGCACATGCCCATGTTTAACTACTCCCTCCGTCCCCTTTTTGATGTCTCGTTTTAACGTATTGGGATGTTTTTATTTAATTGTCTCATATTTTATTTGGTAAAGTTTATGTGACTCAAAATCATTCTTATTTTATTCTTACTTTATCAATTAATATCAATAGAATTTGCCTCAAATAGGACTAAAATAATAGAAAAATTCCAAAATAGGACTTCTTATAATTTTATTCCGTGTTTGCCCCTCCTTGCAGCTGCTACGCAAATAATTCTGTCGGTATCTCAGACTCTCCATCCATCAATCTCATTCATTTTCTCCTCTACCCCACACCCACACCCCCATGTTCCATTTTTCCATTTTTCCTGCCGACCTACTCCCCCTCCATCCTCTCTCGCTTCTCCCTTCTCTCCTTTCTCATCTAATAATTCATCTCTATTCTTTCTCATCTCATAATTCATCTATCACATACTTGGACGTAATAATTTTTTCCCCAATTTTTCCATGTGTGCATGCTTATAAATGTTTGGATGGTGAATCTGCGCATCTCCGGCGACCGCCGATGGGCGGTGGCGAAAATGTTGGTAAGTCTTGATGTTCTTCTTCTTTCCTCTTCTTCTCCTCTTTCTATTCATCCTCTTTCTCCTTTCTTATTCTTCTCAGATTAATTAAGCACAAAAACTCCTTTTTGAAATTTGAACAAAGACCATATGGTTGGTTAATTTACTAACTTTACTCCTTCAATTTATTCCTCCTATTGTAGAGATTTAATATTGTATTTATGAGATTTTAAATTTTCTTTGCTTCAAGTATCCTTTGTCTTTCCAGTTCTGTTTATATTGGAGACTTTTTTATTTCTTCTCTTTTTTCTCTTTCAACTTTTCTTTCTACTTTTGTTCTTTTAGCTTTTTTATTTGGTAAAATATAGATAATAAATTTACATTGTTCTTGTAACTTTTTAGAATTCATTTTTCAATTTAAATATGAAATTTCCATAATCCCTAATTTAAAGTGATTTTTATGGTATTAAGATGTGAAATTATTATTTGATCGATAATGCCATTTTTATTACATTAATTCCATCAAGATGGCTAATAAGTCCATTTTTATTACATTAATTCCATCAAGATGACTTAACCATTTTTATTACATTAATTCCATCAAGATGGCTAATAATGCCATTTTTATTACATTAATTCCATCAAGATGACTAATAATGACATGTTATTACTTATATAAATATATGTTATTTTTACACATAGTGTCATTCATATGACATTAAATTTGTTATGATGACAATATTATTCTCATTACAAATATAACATTTATAATGCCATGAAAATCTGAAAATGACAATAATTACACATATCCTTTATTTTAATGAGATTTATAGCAGAGGCAAAGGTAGCTGTGGAGATGGTGACGGAGGCGCCGCCAAGAAGCGTCCAGTGTATGGCAGCAACGTCGGTCAGTGGTGGAAGAGGCGACTCCGATGATGACATTGGTGGCGGTGACAGGTGGTAGAGCCACCAGCGGCAGAGGCAAACGACGCGGCGGCGGAATCGGACGACGCGGCGGCGGCGGACGACGCGGCGGCGGCGGACATTGCTGCGGTGGCGGCAGTGGCGGACGGCGCGGCGGCGGCAGATGACGCGGCAGAGGCAATAATGGATTATGGACCGGCGGCGGCAGAGTAGGTGTTTATTGGCCTGAGGGTTGTGTGCGCGATTATCTGTTGTACATGTACTGTTTGTTTTATATATTTTGATTTAAAATATTAATAACAAATGAACTGCAGATTCATTAAGGGCATTTATGTCAGGTCATCCTTTTTACTCTCACGAAACTTTACGGAAAGCTCAAGTCCTATTTGTGCATAATTCTTACTTTTTAGTCCTATATAGGTAATTATCTCAAATATCAACCACACAAACCCACTTTTCTTAAAACTCGTGTCACCTTCTTCCGTCCCAATAAAAAAGGGACGGAGGTAGTATAATTTAATACCCCCGATAAAAAAAGGAAAGTTCTCGAAATATGACTAAAAAGTTTGAAAATTCCAAAATATGACTGACATGTTTTTATTCCCAAAATAGGAGTAATTACTGTCAAGTTTGGAAAATAATGTCATGTTTGAAGTCTGGTACTGTCAAAACATGACAGTAATCAATATATATATATATATACTAGCATGGTAACGCGCTTTGCGCGAAATCTGGCCCAACAATGGAAAACAATCAATAAAGTCGTGCAAAAACAATATTCATTACTTGTGCAATAGCAAAGCACTATTCCAATGGCTGATATATAATAGAACAGCTCGGTCGTCCTTTAACTTTCCTGAATCAAAGAAAAATTGAAGTACAAACAAAGCCATGTTCAGTAGAAAATCAAAGGGAAAAAAATTGTCCAAAATGAAAGAATTCCTGGTTTTTGTAGAGTGTTTAAAGATATGGTTCGTAAGCTAAATATGTTTAAATCGTGCCAACCTTAAAAGACTGCCCTCAGCCTGGAGCCCGTCTCCGCTTTGAAATATTCATTTTCCTCGCTGATATGAAGTTGAAATCAACCAAAGAGGTTGATCATATTACAATAGCTAGCTGTGAAATAAAAAGAAGTGTGACTAAAACAAGAGAAGAAATATGGGCAACAAGTATGAGACAGAGGTAGGCAATGATTACCTGATATACTCGCTAATCAGTAGCCCATTTTATCTTCTTAGAAACAATATCATGAAAATATCTTCCAACATATATTCTATATAATGGATACAAGTATATAACAAATTTGATCATCATGTGAAATTAAAAAAGTGAAAATTGTATATTTGAATTATGAAATGGTGCGTAGAATATAAAGTGACAATACTTTGTAAGAAGTACCACAAATTATTTAGTTAAAAATGTTTGAAAGTTCGTTGAGACAATAAGAAAATGAGGGTTGGATGTAGTAAATGGCAAATACCTTGATTCTTTTGAGAAAATCAGAGCCGGTCATCCCAGGCTAGTCTGTGACGATAAGATTGACGTCCACCTCCTACAATTCAATTCCCATAAACCATTTTATACATTCTAAGATTCTAAGATATTGAGTACCAACAGCATTGAGTAAAATATAGTTAAAAAATACGAACGAATCTGAAATTGGGAAGAAGAATCCATCCCACCACCATGCCATCTTTCGGGGAGATTATAGCAATATATACAATGGTCTGCTCTGTTTGATAAGTGATTCACTTGAATTATTATTGTGTTTTGTCAAGAAAATAGATAAATAGATAAACTTGATGGAGTATAAATAGATCAATAACATTGCATCCTTCTAAGGTGTAGCAAGTAATTGATGTACTCTGGGCAAGTAATTGAGTCTTAGAAATTAGCAGAATCAGATAGGACAGTAGTCTTCATTCTTCAAATACTATAAAGCATGCACAATACAAACTATGAATTTATGAGTTCTGATGACTTTAATAAAGACTGCTGAACGGAATTTAAATAAAAGAACTTCACTTCGAATGAATATATAATTCCCATTACTTACAAGAAGGCCTGCATTAATCATTAGAGAGGCATATTCCTCTTTGACTTTGCCTCCCAGTGAGAGAAGAGAGCACTACAAGGAAGCCAACATATCAACATATAGGAGATTTGCAATTTTCATATCAATAACAAAAGATAAGGCATGCATATCAAAAGGAAATTATAACGTATTCAGACATTCTAGTATCCAAGAAATTTATATTTTAAGCCTGATGACCATCCTCTCTTTCGTCTGAATTTTAATTTGAAGAAGAATCAACTGAAGCATTAAGGTAATAAATAAATTAAATGAAAAAATAAAAACCTTGAACAACATGGTTGAACCAGGAAAGGGACATAATTATTGGCAAACTGTATTAACATCAGCCCAAAGAACACAAAATGTTTCTCAGATAATTTATGAATTTATATCAATTAGGAAGGTACCTTATAAAAAGGAACTAATGGAATGTTAGTTGATTTTAATCAAAGTAAATTAGGGATTGACATATATATTTGGATAGGTAACTATAGACTATTCATTAATAACACCTTTAAGCCCACACATACAACCATGATATTATATCAATCAACCACATTCAATGGAGCCACATATGATAGTTTGCTATGTTCCCACATATATACATTGGCACTATCCTTAATTAAATTGTCATCAGCACTATCCAGCTTTGAAGAAATGATTTGTGCTTTGAACCATTCAAAAACAGGAAGTTTTTCTTTCTTCTTTTCTTCCATTATCTTAATGACATGCTCAGTTATCTACAATGAAATAGCAATATTTTTATTTAATATGAAGGTAATAAAGGACATTGTAACTATTATTCTTTACATGAAAATTGTCTCCATAGAATGCCACAGACAACAATGCTCAAACGACGTCAACATGCCAAGATGGTTTGTTCATACGCTTTTCAATGAACTTATGATTGGTAAGTTCAAATTTCAAAATAACCAATAACTAAGAAGTAAGAAGTCATCCACTGACCTGACTTAGATATTCCTCTAAGAGCATAATAGTATGATCATCTCGCCCAGTATTCAACAAAAAATGATTACCTTTTTCTTCCTCTTCAGAGACTGCTCAAAAAGATATAACTAAAAAAAGTCACTCCCGCAGTAAGGGAGTATTTGCAATTGCTTCAACTTTAAAAAAGTGATTTTTTAAAGTGATTTTGGGAAAAGTGATTTATAGTAAAAGTTGGTAGTGTTTGAGAAAAAAGTGATTCTGAAAAAGTAAAAGTTGGTAATGTTTGGTAAAATAAGTACTTTTTGTGTGATAGAAAAAGTGAAAAGCAGTTTAAAGTACCCTTCCACCTGCTTCTAGCTTTTAGCTTTTAAGTGATTAATTTAAGCAGAAGCTGTCATTTGAAAACACTCTTTTTAGCTTTTTTTAAACCAAAAGCTGAAAAGCGCTTTTTTTAAGCAACCGCAAACACTGCTTAAATCAGCTAAACCAAATAGCAGAGAGATACGAAAGGGTTTCAAAGCTAGACTGATCAAATGATTTGAGCCGAGCTCAATAAAATGAGATTTTGCTAACTGACACCATATGAATAATGAGATGAGTGAACTAACGTCAAGCCACTTCCATGAGTCTAGCTCAAGCTTGTTCAAGCTCATCTGATTAACAATCCCATCACAAATCCATAAATTGCATAACTCGAAATAGAGCAATTTAGGCGAAAGTTATGGACTTGTGGTCAACAACTTCTCCACTGCATTTGAAGAGCTAAGTGGTAGTGACTGTACCTCCAATTCCCTATCTACTTGTGGCCGGTCTTTTATACTGCTATACAACTTTGATTGCAATACAAAGGGCCACATAGAACCCTGGAAGGAAAACATCAAATTTTAAAGACACAACCCTCAAATCATCAATCAAAACAAAATTCAAATGTTAAGATAGTGAGTAAATCCAAATCATCATCTTAGAAAATGAAGATAAAGACGAGAAAAGCATATATATGCAATGCTGCGCTGGTGAGCAGAGAACCATACCTCTAGAAAGGTGTGGGTACTTTGTCTTCATCACATTAGAGAATCAACCCTGGACATCTCTCTCGTTCTTACGCTAGAAACGAAACGAAACGAAATAGAAACAAAAAGAATTAGCTAAATATTGCTGGGTTTTTTGGAAGATGCATATTAACTTGTGATGCTAGGTAACATGCAAGTTGTCAATTGTGCCATATCTATTACATGGGAAGTTATTCTTTATCCACCTGTAGATTTTCTATTCCAAGGAGAATATCATTTTTAATTAGAAACAAACCATGATAAGCAAGTCAGGCCCTATCACTACAGAGTTAGAATTAGCTAGATATTGTTTTGTGCTTTCTGTTATTCTGAAAACTGAAAATAAGATTGTGAAAAACCAGAAGTTTTTGTTGAAAAAAATGCCCAGCTGAGCAATCCTTCATTTCTTCTGCCAAAAATCCCTAATTAACTGAAGACAAAGAAATCAAAAGCACTAAAACTGTTAGAATCATTCCAAATCAATTAAGGGGTGTGGTGTGAAAAAGTAAAACCTTATTCAAACATAAATGCGAAACAAGAAAAGTGAGTATGAATAAGAAGGATAAATAGTTCTCTGATGTTCTTTACATCAATTGATGATGGGCAGAGAGTCTCAAACACATATAAATGGCTGCCAGGTTAGAAATTAGACTTCAGCATGAATCATTTGAAAAACAAAATATAAAATTACCTAGTGACTTACAATGTTTTGAAAGACCAGTCATCAATGCAATGACAACCTTAAATATATGGACATAAAATTAGCTTAGGTATATATGATAAATGTTACTTAGAAAAACAGAAGATAAATAATCCTGAAGTCCAACCCAAAAGCCTACTAAAACTGAATCCTAAGAGTTTGGTTTAAAGAGCATAAAGTTTGACTTTTTTTAGAACAAGTCATGAATTTGATCTGGTGTTGGAAATGATTTCATTTCAACAAAAAGGAATAAGAGATTTTGTCTTTTATGAAGATTATCATGTGACTTAAGCATGTAGTAATTAATGACTTAAGCTGCCACTTACCAAATGCAATTAAGTAGCTAAATATTGCTGTTTTTTTGGAAGATGCATATTAACTTGTGATGCTAGGTAACATGCAAGTTGTCAATTGTGCCAAATCTATTACATGGGAAGTTATTCTTTATCCACCTGTAGATTTTCTATTCCAAGGAGAATATCATTTTTAATTAGAAACAAACCATGATAAGCAAGTCAGGCCCTATCACTACAGAGTTAGAATTAGCTACATATTGTTTTGTGCTTTCTGTTATTCTGAAAACTGAAAATAAGATTGTGAAAAACCAGAAGTTTTTGTTGAAAAAAATGCCCAGCTGAGCAATCCTTCATTTCTTCTGCCAAAAATCCCTAATTAACTGAAGACAAAGAAATCAAAAGCACTTAAACTGTTAGAATCATTCCAAATCAATTAAGGGGTGTGGTGTGAAAAAGTAAAACCTTATTCAAACATAAATGCAAAACAAGAAAAGTGAGTATGAATAAGAAGGATAAATAGTTCTCTGATGTTCTTTACATCAATTGATGATGGGCAGAGAGTCTCAAACACATATAAATGGCTGCCAGGTTAGAAATTAGACTTCAGCATGAATCATTTGAAAAACAAAATATAAAATTACCTAGTGACTTACAATGTTTTGAAAGACCAGTCATCAATGCAATGACAACCTTAAATATATGGACATAAAATTAGCTTAGGTATATATGATAAATGTTACTTAGAAAAACAGAAGATAAATAATCCTGAAGTCCAACCCAAAAGCCTACTAAAACTGAATCCTAAGAGTTTGGTTTAAAGAGCATAAAGTTTGACTTTTTTTAGAACAAGTCATGAATTTGATCTGGTGTTGGAAATGATTTCATTTCAACAAAAAGGAATAAGAGATTTTGTCTTTTATGAAGATTATCATGTGACTTAAGCATGTAGTAATTAATGACTTAAGCTGCCACTTACCAAATGCAATTAAGTAGCTAAATATTGCTGTTTTTTTGGAAGATGCATATTAACTTGTGATGCTAGGTAACATGCAAGTTGTCAATTGTGCCAAATCTATTACATGGGAAGTTATTCTTTATCCACCTGTAGATTTTCTATTCCAAGGAGAATATCATTTTTAATTAGAAACAAACCATGATAAGCAAGTCAGGCCCTATCACTACAGAGTTAGAATTAGCTACATATTGTTTTGTGCTTTCTGTTATTCTGAAAACTGAAAATAAGATTGTGAAAAACCAGAAGTTTTTGTTGAAAAAAATGCCCAGCTGAGCAATCCTTCATTTCTTCTGCCAAAAATCCCTAATTAACTGAAGACAAAGAAATCAAAAGCACTTAAACTGTTAGAATCATTCCAAATCAATTAAGGGGTGTGGTGTGAAAAAGTAAAACCTTATTCAAACATAAATGCGAAACAAGAAAAGTGAGTATGAATAAGAAGGATAAATAGTTCTCTCATGTTCTTTACATCAATTGATGATGGGCAGAGAGTCTCAAACACATATAAATGGCTGCCAGGTTAGAAATTAGACTTCAGCATGAATCATTTGAAAAACAAAATATAAAATTACCTAGTGACTTACAATGTTTTGAAAGACCAGTCATCAATGCAATGACAACCTTAAATATATGGACATAAAATTAGCTTAGGTATATATGATAAATGTTACTTAGAAAAACAGAAGATAAATAATCCTGAAGTCCAACCCAAAAGCCTACTAAAACTGAATCCTAAGAGTTTGGTTTAAAGAGCATAAAGTTTGACTTTTTTAGAACAAGTCATGAATTTGATCTGGTGTTGGAAATGATTTCATTTCAACAAAAAGGAATAAGAGATTTTGTCTTTTATGAAGATTATCATGTGACTTAAGCATGTAGTAATTAATGACTTAAGCTGCCACTTACCAAATGCAATTAAGTAGATATAAAATGGGATACCTATACGAACTCATTAACATAGAGGTTGTGAAAATGGTTGAATGTTAATCAAAAAGAAAAAAAATATCTTCATTTTTAAGATGATCATCGTGTGACCTAGGCATGCAGTAATTAATTATTCTCATTCCCAGTAGCTGCCACCTTGGAATACAATTTAAAAAAATTAAAATGAGATACCTATATGAACTCATTGATATAGAGTTTCTGTAAAAGTATAGTAATGTTGTTCAGTGGCTAAAAGAGTTCCATTTACGTCCCAAATCTGCAAATAAAGATTTAAGGAGTTCAGAATTACCTTGTGAGGTAGAATGTGAGAAAGTTTAAACACAAATTGGA